>VZQC01013930.1:375064-547235 GCA_009823505.1 Rhizomys pruinosus | reverse complement strand
AATGAAAAACTAGAACCTGTGGGACACTATGAAAAGAGTCAAAACTCCACATCATAAAACTAGAGGAAGAGAAGAAAACCCAAGAGAATAGTATACATCAGATCATCAACAGAATAATAGATGAAAAACTTCCCCAAATTAAAAAAAGACAAACAATACAAATACAAGAAACACATAGAACTCCAACAGATGAGATCACAAAAAAGAAACTCCATGCCACATCGTATTAAAATGTGAACACCCAAAACAAAGACAAAATCTTAAAGCCACAAGAGAAAAACAACAAGGACATATAAGGAAACACTATCAGAATTAAACTGACTTCTCAATGCAAACTATGAAAGCAAGAAAACCAGTCAAAGCATTCCCAAGTGTTAAAGGACATAGATGCCAACCCAGGTTACTAACCCAGCAAAAATGTCAATATAAGTTGAAGGAGAGAAAAACTTCCATGACAATAACAATTGAAAAAACAGGTCCAGAAACCAAACCCTTAGAGGAAAATGGAGCAAAATTCAAAGAACAGAAGAAAGGAACACCACCCCAGGCACTAGAAAGAGAAACTCAATAAAAGCATACTGCAGAAGTAGAAACTTAAACCCAAACAGAAATGATAACAAGCAAAGGAAGCAACACATAACCTATCATCATAACCTTAAATATTAATGACTAAATTCCCCAATCAAAAGAACACAACTGGGAGATTGATTAGAAACAGAATCCACATATGCTGTCTAAAAACACATCTTACCTTCAGGACAGGCACCACCTTAAAGTGAAAGGATGGAAAAAAATATTCCAAGCAAAGTACCAAAAAGAAAGCAGTGTTTGCTATTTAATATCAGACATAATAAGACCAAAAACCATTGCATTTATCAAAGGAACAATTCACTAAGATTACACAATTATAATAATATGCACCAAACTCTTGTGCAACAAACTTTATAAACACATTCTCCAGGACCCAAGTCACACTAAATCCAGTACACTATAGTAGGGATTTCAATACCCACTAACCCATTGGACAGGTCAACAGGACAAAGAATAAACAGAGAACATCTGAACTGAACATATGATACACCCAATGACCTCATAGACCTCTACCGAATATTCACACCTAAATACCAGAGAATACACTTTCTACTCAGCACCCCACGAAACATTCTCCAAAATAACCACATACTGGGACACAGAGAAAACCTCACCAAATACAAAAGATAAAATAATTCATGTATTCTATCAGACCACAGTCAATAAAACTCAACATCACACCAGGATAAGCCTACTGCCACAAAACACATGGAGACTAAACAAAACACTCTTGAATAATGAATGGGTCAAGAGAGAATAAAGAAAGAAATAAAAGCATTCCTTGAACTGAATGACAATGACAATACAGCACAACAAAACCTAATGATACCTAAAAGCAATACCTAAGAGGAAGTTATAGCCCTAGTGCCTACATTAGAAAAACAGAAAGAGAAAAATAAAAAAAAAAAAAAAAAAAAAAAAAAAAAAAAAAAAAACAACAATAAAAAACAACAACAAAAAATAACAAAGACAGAGCAAAACAATGAAATAGAATCAAAGAAAACAAACAAAAAAATCCAATGAATCCAAAAAGTTGGTTTTTGAAAGAATAAACAAGAGAGAAACCTCTAGCCCACTTAACCAAAGAAAGAAGAGAAAACCCAAAATAATACAATCTGTAGAAAAGGGAAATATCACAACAGACAAGAAAAGATCCAGAAAATCATACGAATACTTCAAAACCTATACTCTACTAAATTTGAAAACCTAGAAGAAATGGATAAATATCTGAAATCCTGGAATCACCAAAGCCCAACTAAACCAAGAAGAGAGTCGACAGCTTAAACAGACCCATAATACATGAAAGAAATTAAATGTAAAAGAAATCTCCCAACTAAAAAAAGCCCAGCCCAGACGGTTTCCAGCAAATTCTATAAAACATTCAAAAAAACTACAACCATTATTACTGAAAACTGTTTAGAAGGATACAATCAGAGGAATCTCCCAAATTCCTTCTATAAGCCAGCATCACTCTATTAACAAAACCAGGCAAAATAACAACTAAAAAGGAAAATTATAAACCCACTCCCTAATGAACACAGATGCCAAAATTCTAAACAGGATACCGGCAATGCATACAGACCCACATCAGAAGATCAACCATCATGACCAAGTTGGATTCAACCAGAGATGCAGGGATGAGTTTCAACATATGAAATCAATAAAAACATCACAACACATAAAAAAATGAAAGACAAAAACCATCCACCACATCTCAATTGATGTGAAAAACCCGTTGACAAAATACAGCATCCTTTCATGCTTAAATTCCTAAAGGAATTGGATTGGAGGATCATTCCTCAATGTAATCAAACCATATACAGGAAACCCACACCAAATATCATCCTAAATGAAATGAAAACATTCCCTTTAAAGGTAGGAACTCAGCAAGGCTCCCCTGTCACCACTCCCGCTCATATAGTGCTTGAAACACTTGCTAGAAATAAGGCAAGAAAAAAATTAAAGAGTAACTATTTGGAAAGAGGAAGTCAAGCTAATCCCTATTTGCTGATGATATGATTGTTACTTAAGGATGCTAAAAAACTCCACCAAAAACTCCTAGAAATGATTAAACTCAAAAGCTTCTGTCATCAAAAGAAACAAATAAGGAAGAGAAGAGAAATCCACAGAGTGGAGAAAACCTTCACTGCAGAAACATCTGACAAAGCATTGATTCCAGAATATATAAACTACTCAAAAAAAAAGAAAAAAACAAATAACCCACTCAATAGATGGAGAAAAGCTGAATAGAGACTTCACAAGTAAGGAATTAGAGATGGCTGAGAAACACCTTAAGAAGTTTCAACATCACTAATCATAAGGAAATGCAAATCAAAACCACTTTAATAGCAATCTTTACTCCAATAAGACTGGCTAGTATCAAGAAAACAAAATACCAGGTGCTGGGAATTGTTGGAGAAAGAGAACACTCATCCACTTGTTGGTGGGAATGTAAATTCATACACACCATGAAAAGCATTGTGGAGAACCCTTGGAAGACTGGAATGAACTTGCCACCCTAGCCCAGCATACCACTCCTAGGCATTGTCCCTCAAAACTCACCCCACTGCAGAGATACTTACAGCATATTTTATTTCAGCTCTCTTCACAATAGCAAAGGAGCTGAACCAACCCAAAATGCCCCTTCAACTGATGATGGATAGAAAAATTTTGTACATATACACAATGAATTCTATGCAGCAGTAAAGAAAAATGACATCATTAGTCTTGAAGAAAATGGCTGGAGCTAGAGACATCATGCTGAGTGAAGTAATACAGTTCCCAGAAAAACAAACGATGAATGTATCCCTCATCTGTATGCATGCCAATTACCTAGTGTAAACATGTTCTTGTTGGGAACTAATAGTTTGAATGTGGAATTTGGAAAACAAAAACAACAACAAACAACAGAAAGGACTGCTATCAAAGAACGACTGAAACATGAACTTCTGCTCAAAACAGTCAATTCCACAGAAATATGAGAAAGACTGAGAAAGAGATGAAAAGTATGTTTGGCAGAATGCATGCCTCTGGTGGTGGTGGGATGGGGACACAGGTCTAGATTTGATAAAAAAATAAGTAAATTTAAAAAAATACAAAGAGAGGAAAACAAATGACCCATCTCAAAGATGGAGAAGAGCTGAACAGAGACTTCACAAATGAAGAAGTAAATGGCTGAAACATCTTAAAAAGTGTTCAGCATCGCTAATAATTAAGGAAAATGCAAATCAAAACCACCTTAAATTTCATCTTACTCCCGATAAGACTAGCTATGATCCAGCAAACAATGGATACCAAATGCTGGTGAGGTTGTGGGGAAAGGAACACCTCATCCACTGCTTGGGAATGCAAACTCATGCAACTCCTTATGAAAGCACATGTGGAGAAATCATAAGAAACTGAAAATGAGCCTACCACCTGACTCATCAGACCCTCGTTGGTGTTATACCCACAAGACTCATCCTATTGCAGAGATACATGCACATCTATGATTATTTTATTTCTTTATTATTTTCAGTGTGTGTTATTGATGTACTTCTGCATTGTAGTTTAGTTCACCCTGGGATAGCAAGCCAGGTATGAAGAAGAGTCATCGGATTCCCTGGAATGAGTTAAAGAAAATTTTAGCACCCATGGGTGCTGGATCAACCCTGTCTCTCAAGATATGGAGACTCTTAACACTGAGCCATCTCTCCACCCCACATCTATTTTACTGCAGCTCTCTCTCACAATAGTAAGATCGGAAGCACCGCAAGTGTCCCTAACTGATGAGTGATAGAAAATGTGACATCTACACAATGGAATTCTTTGTAGTGGTAAAGAAAGATGACATCATTAAAGTATCCCAAAATCTTTTTGTTCTATTGTCATTTTTTTTAGTTCCATGAATGCTTATTCTTTCTTTAATTTCTTCCTTGCCCATTCACACTTCATGTAGAGTGTTGTTTTTAATCTCCACATGTTCTTGTAGTGGCAGCTTATCCTGATGTTGATAAAAATATCCTGAATTTATTGCACTGTGTCTGATAGACTGCATGAAATCTATTTCAATCGTTTGCATTAATTGACGTTTATTCCATGCCCCACTATGTGTCATTTTTGAGAAGTTCTTGGTTGTCTGAGTAAAATGTTATATTTCTCTGGTGTTCTTGCTTGATATTCAGCAATGTCTGTGAGTCCAGTTTGGTGTACTCAGTGTTCTCTCTGTTAATCTTTTCCAGTTGAGCTTTCCAAAAGGCTCAGTGGAGAATTAAAGTCTCCCACTATTAGTGTTGTGTTTAATCTGTTCCTTGAAGGTCTTCAGGATTGTTTGTTATAAAATGTGGTGTCACCAGACTTGGTATATATATAAATATATTATATACTATATATATAATATATATATCTGTGAAATTTTCATGGTTAATTTTTCCTTTGATAAGGATGTTAAATCCCTGTTTGTCTCTTCTATTATTATACTTGAGGTCATCTATTTTCTTGATATTAAAATAGCAACTCCCGCTTCTTTCTAAACCTTTCAACCTTAAATTGAGCCTATCCTTGAAAGATAGGTCCTGTAGACAGCATGTAGATGATTCTGTTTTCTAATCCATTCTCCCAGTCCAGTCTTTTGATTAGAATTAGCCCAAATTATTTAATATGATTGAGAGATGTTGTTGCTTCTTTCGTCCTAATTTCTTGCATTCTCAGTCTAAGGTTGTATTTTCACAGTTATACGTTTGTTATCTCTCCTCTCTCACTGTTTGGGATAGTCAATCCTTTCTTCTTCCGTTAAATTTCTTGGAGTATTTTCTAAAAGGTTTTCCTGGACAGTTACTTTCATCTTGTTTATTCATGGATATATTTCTTTTATCTTTCAACTATGATCAACATTTTTCTGTGTCATCCCACATATCCTCGACCCTCTTCATCCTATATCATTTAAATTCCAACTTCTGCCATATACTTCTCTCCTTCCATCTTTTCATGTAGACTGCATGAACTAGGGTGGGGTGGGGGACATGGAAAAGGTAATGTGTCTAAATTGGACTGAGAAATGATGTATGAAATACACAGAACATCAATAAAAATATTTTATAAAAAGAAATATATATATATACATATATATATATTTATATATGTATATATATATATATTTGGGGAGTATCATTTCTATTTTTCGGAAGATTTTTAAGTGCTATTTTTATGTTTTACCTTAATTTTTGACAGAATTTACCAATGAAGCTATCCAAATCTATAATTATTTTTTGTGGAAGGGGTAAAGCTTTTTACCTGCAAATTCAATTATTTTTAAAGATTTATTCATTTATTTTTCGTCTGTGTGTGTATGTGTGTGTACCTGTGTGAGTTTATGTGTGCCACACGCATGCAGGATCCTGCAAAGGCCAAAGAGGCTGGAGAGTGGCGGTGGACATGATCTGGCATGTGGGTGCTGGGAATGGGACTGGTTACTGCAAAGAGCAGCAAGTGCTCTTAAACACCAAGTCATCTTTCTAGACCTAAGATCAATTATTTTACAGGTTGTGCATTTCTACTTCAATAAGTTTGATAAATTGTAGTTTTCAAAATATTTGTTAATTCTCTGTACAGATTTATTTGCTTGAAGTTTTCTTCATAATTTCCTCCTATAATTCCCATTAAAACATATATACATATACATATATATGTAGTATATTTACACATGTGCCACAGTATGCATGTTGATGGAGGTCAGAGGAGAGCTTTCAGGAGTCAGGCTCAGAGGTCTGAACTCAGTTCATCAGGCTTGGTAGGAAGTGCCCTCACCTGCTAAGCTATCTCTCCAGCCATTATTCTTCTAATGTTTGTGGAGTATCTCATATTCCTAACAGTGATAAGTTATATTTTTTATTCTATCATTATTCTTTAATTTCTGTTGTATTGGTAGTGATGCCTCCCTGCTCACTCCTGACATGACACTGTGTGTCTTCTGTTTGCTCTTGAGTATTGGAGTATGAATGTCTATGAATTTTCTTTTTGGAGAATGACATTTTTATTTATGAATATGTTGGTTCATTTTCTAAGCATTTATTTCTGTTCTTTTTTTTTTTCTTTTTTTGTAAGACGTCATCAGTTATCGCCTCAGATGGCACTTCCTATTACTGGTATCATCACTGCATATTTCTGTTCTTTTCTCCTATTGACATGAGATTTAATTTACTCTTTTTGATTTGTGTGTGTGTGTGTGTGTGTGTGTATGTTGCATATATGTGAGCGTGTAGGTGTGCATGGAGGCCAAAGGAGATGTCAGGTGACCTCCTCTATCATTCCTCACTGTACTACCTTGACACAGGCTCTCTCACTGAACCAGTAGCTCACCATTTCAGCAAGCTGGTTGGACAGCAAGCCCCGGGATCCACTTGCTGTAACCCTAATTCTGGGGTTACAGGCATTTTTATGGGTGCTGGGGGTTCAAACTCAGTGTGCAACTTCTACCTGCTGAGCCATCTCCTGAACTCTTCCTCTTATTGGTTTTGACAGGGTCTGATTATGTAGCTTTGGCTAGCTTAAACTCATTATGTAGAACAGGCTGACCTCAAACTCAGAGATCCATATGCTTCTGCCTTCTGAAGTGCTAGAATTAAAGGTCTACATGACATGCCCAGTTTGGTGGTTGTTTTGTTTGAGACAAAGTCTGGCTGGCCTTGCTGTGTAGACCTAGCTGGCTTCAAACCTGCAGCAATCTTACTGCCTCAGCATCCCAAGAGGTATGAAAACAGGAATGAACATTTATTTATTTATTTATTTATTTATTTATTTATTTATTTATGAAACAGGGTCTCCCTATAGCCCCTAGCTCGCCTGGAACCCACTATGTAGAACAGCCTGGCCTCAGTCTCACAGTAATCTGTCTGCCTTTGTCTTCTGAGTGCTGGAATTAAAGGCATGTGTCACCATACCTGGATTCTTTGATATTTTTACTGTGGAAATTTAGAGCAAGAAATGGATAACATTTCTTGAGAGACGTTTTCTTCAAAACGCTGTTTTGATTGCATCTTACACATTTTGAAATACTGTATTCTAAACCAAGTTAAAACTATTTTAGAATTTACTTTAGAGTTCTTTGGTGTATATGTTATTCTGATTCATGTTATTTAATTTTCAGATGCTTAGGGCTTTTCATATATCTTTTTTCATATATTAATTTCCAGTTCTACTCAGTGTGACCAGGGAATATGTTTAGACAATTTCAGTCTTATAAAAGTAATCTAATCTTGTTTTACTGCTAATAATGAGTGATTAGTAATTACAGAATGTAAATTCTACCTAGATTTCCTATTCTTGAAAAAAAGTCCCTGGCTTTCTGACATTGTTTACATCCCACAATCAACCTACTTGCATGCATCTGTCTAGTTAGTGACTCTGGTCCATAAGGATAGAATAAAATGTCTGTAATATTTTTATCTTTTGACAATGCCAAACAGTTATTGACCAAAAATCTGGAAGGATAAATGAAGCCCAGGATACTAGCCACATCTGCAGGTCATAAAACTCCAAGACTGGTGGCCTCCTGCCTGGGATACAGATCTTTTTTTCAAACTGAAGGGCTCAGTGGGCCTTGTTGGAAGGGTAAACGACATGTACCTCCTCTACATCACACGCATGGAATTCTTGCCTTTTCTAGTTCTTCACTGTATCCATTTTCAAATTACTATAAACGTAGTCCTTAAAACAATATCGGACCAGAGCTCTGGTGTAAAGACATGTACAAGGACACACTTCATCTGAAGACACTAGAGAAAATTGTGCCATGACTTCCTTTTGCCTTGAACATCATGGGCAGACCTTGGGCTAGGAATGAGCCACTTCCTCTCTCTTCTATTACCAGGAGTCCTGCTTTTCCCCCTCCCCCAGCCCTCACCATTGTGCATCATCACCTCTTCTTACTAGAGCCCCAGGCATTTTGAGCAGAACCTACCTTCCTGCCTTATCCTAACTTAATTATCTCCCCAATGACTGTTCTTCCAAACAAGGTTGTAGTAGTTGAGTGGAAAGTGTGAAAGTACCGGAGACACAGATGAAGCTTTAAGCAAAGGATCTGAGATTTATGGTCCATAGATGAAGATCCTTCTCAGTCCTGAGATTTTATTCAGTACTAAAATAATGGATGACTTGAATTTACAGGAAATATTGTGCCAAGAATAAGAGGCACAATAACAAGTTACATAGAATAACAAGTTAAGGAATACAATGTATAGATGTCACCAGAAAAATGGATCTTTAAACAAAACTTATGTGTCAGAGATGTCTGCTACCTGAAATAGCTTCAGCCCGACCACACTATTTTTCCAAGAACTTAAAAACACGTTTTGCCCCAGAGGTTTTCCTTCTGGGTACACAGGAAAGTGATCACATAGTTATTTGTCTGTCCATTGAACATTAACTCTGGAAGTATGCCACAAGCCACCAAGTCAGTCACAAGACATATTAACTCTTCATGGAGCAGCTTGTGTGGGTCAATTTCACAGGTAGAAAAGGTTAGCATTCCAATATGCATTCTTCAGGGACAAAACTCAACTCAGGACAGGTGTCTCCTAGACATCAAATTTAGCCTGTCCTAAAATTCTGATCTTTGAATTGGAAATACCTGTCAGTGACCTTGTTCTTATTTTCTATCAAACTTTCCTTCCAGGTATCCAGGTCAATACTCTCAAAGCTCATTCATAAAGAAATTATATGTAGATGTATATGCGGTTGCATGATACATGTATTTATTGTTGACTTTTATTATTGATTATTTTTCTTATTGCTGTGATAAAATCCCTGAAAGAAGCACTTAAGGGAGGAAGGATTACTTTTGATTTATGGCCTGAGAGAGCAGTCTGTCATGGTGCAGAAAACATAGCAGCAGGAGCAGGCGGTAGCTGGCTACATTGTGATGGTGTTCACAAAGCAGAGAGCTCAGACTGGAGCTGGGGCCAGGCTTTATAAGCCCCAACCATATGGTCCTATGTCTTATGAAAAGAGGTGTAAATACACAGAGGATGAAGAGGGACGGGGAGGTCACGTGGTGACTGATGAAGAGACTAGACTGGACATCTGTAGACAAAGTATAGCAAGGAAATTGCTGGTGACTCCAGAAGCCAGGGGTGTAATTGCAATAATCTGCTAGGGCCTCTAGAGGGAACACAGCCCTGGGGAGGAGCAAGGTGGGCGAGGGGGGGGGCACAAAGCAAGTCCTTAATTAGGAGCATCTTCACCATGCTGAAGGAAGACCAGAAGACGGGGCGGGGGGTATGGGAGGGGCAGGTCTCGTGGGCTTGGAGAGCCAGGAAAAGGGCTGTGGCTTTTTCCTTAGTGTACAAAAGCCACTGCAGGGTGTGAAGCAGAGGGCTGATATGGTCTGGTCTATGATTTAGAACCCTGCAAAGGAAATCTGAGCATATATGTGACTGACTGCTGGCAATTCTAACATTTCTGGAAAATTAGGCAAGAGGATGGTGAATTTGAAGCCAATCTGGGCCCACAGTGAGACCTCGTTTCACAAAAAGAACACAAAGGGAAAAAAAGAAGATGTAAGGAGGAAGGGAAGAAAGAAAGGAAGAAAAGAAGAGAGGAGGGGGGGACCGATGAAAGGAAAGAAGCAAATCACAGAGGACAGTGTGGAAAAGAAGGCCGATGTGCTTTCCAGGAACATGTTCCTCATTTCTTCCCAAGCCTTCAGCCCCCCTTTCTACCAATGGCCTCTTCCAGTCAATCTGGGCTTTTCTATGTGTTCCTTCAGATAATTCTTGTGGCCTCTACTGCCATGGAGCTCTACTAATAGTCTTTCATTGTTTTCTGGTGTTTGTTACAGGATAACCTCACCTCACTCTCAGTGCCAAGAATCATGCCCGATCAAGATAGGACTAGAGAAACATAGAAGCATAGTGTGTGTGTCTGTGTGTGTGTGTGTGTGTCTGTGTGTCTGTGTGTCTGTGTGTATCTGTGTATCTGTGTGTCTGTGTGTCTGTGTGTGTCTGTGTGTCTGTGTGTATGTGTCTGTGTGTGTGTAAAACAGAGAAAGTCTGATGGGGTTCTCCAGGACTGGAGCCTCCAGCAGCCTTGTGCTGGACTCCTCCAGGTGACACTGCAGCTCACAGGTGGCATCCCTCTTCTGGAAACCTCAGTTCTGCTGTTAGACCTTGCAGTTGAGCCTGTGGCACCTGCGTGGGTCACACAGGATGCTCTAACTATTAGAGTTACCCATCAGCGATGTCATCACACCTGCAGAGTGTTGTCACTAACACTCAGGTCAGTGTTTCCATAGCATAGTGTCGTAGCCAAGTCAAAACACCAGACAGACCCTCGTACCACCTGTAGGCATTTGACTTCGTGGGTTCACATCACATTATCCCAAGAATAAGAAGAGGACTAAACACATTTATTATTTACCATGAAACATTTAATCAGAAATCAGTCTTGGGTCCAGGATGCCTCATGGGGGAACTCAAGATATAATTAATAAGGATGAATATTAGAAGCGCATCCATAGTCTAACAACAAAGATATCAATTTTGAGGGGAATTTTACTCCTTTAATTATTGCAGTTCTGAAAACATCTTCCAAAGCACAGCAAAAATGTATTGCTATTATTCAATCCAAAGTCAACATCTGTTGGCTGTGGATGGAGTTGCTCTGTTATTGGTGGCTCATTTATAAAAAACTATTTTGTATTATGTTTACCATTCCATTATAGAAATAGGGAAGCTGACCATGTGATATACTTTATTTTTTTATTTTCTTTTACCAACTTATTTTGAAGGTTCTTCCATAGGGCATTCCTACTCTGTTAGATTCTTTTTTAAGAAATTATTTATTCTTTCTATTTTGTGTGTGTGTGTGTGTGTGTGTGTGTGTGTGTGTGTGTGTATGGCCTGCATGTAGGTAGGTGCAATCATGTCATGCAATGTCTGCAGAGGTCAGAAGAGGGCGTCAGATCTCCTGGAACAAAAGTTACAAATGGTTGTTAGCCACCATATGGGTGTTGGGAATTAAACTTGGATCCTCTGCAAGAGCAGCCAGTGCTAATTTTTGACTGCTGAGCCATCTCTCCAGCCCTCTCCATTAAATTCTTCTATAATAACAAGTATCTTAAGATATGTATAGGTATTTCTTGAAACTTCTCCTTATGATAGGTTTAACTTGGTTTTCCTTTAATTTAAAAACTGACTAGTTATTGGTGCTGGTACATTATTTTATTTTTGCTTGGGAATTTAGCAATTGGCATGGCATCGGGGACCCTGTACTATGGACCCGATTCTGGCACCAAAAGAAAAATGAGCCACTTCACAGTAGTGGCTTTTTTATCTTGCACAAAAGCCTGCCCACCCCTACCAACCTGGGATGTTTCAGAGGCCCAAAGGAGTGATCCCACAGCCCTCTTGGCCTCAAAGACACCATGTCAGGTGCCCTCCTGGTCTTGAGAATGCAACACGGTGGCATGGCAGGCCTTTCTCTTGAGGGTTTTGCTCCCAGAACCACCTTCTTCAGACTGAAAGCCATCATGAGAATGGATCCATGTTCTGAGAGGTTCTCTGTGGAGGCAGGAAGAGCATCAAAAACACTCACCCTGATTGCTCAAAATCTTCATTTCTTACCCACGGTTATCCATTTTCTTGAGTGGATGCAGCCAGCACCTTTTGCCAAGTGTTCAGACTTAACAGATCTGTTTGGATCCTCTTATTTCATTTACATCTGTTTATTTTAACCTTTTGCATTTATTCTTCTCAAAGATTGCATCTAACATTCTACGGCATTTTGTCCTTTTTACCTACAAATTGGCCCTTAATTTAAAATCCCTATCATAGCATCTCCTGGAAGACACCCCCACCCCACGTTCTTTAACCAATGATGTTTCCTGTCTTCCCTCAATGACTGTGGCCATTGGAACAGATGATCCTGTCTGTCAGCCTCACACAGCCATGTCTGTGGGCTCTAAGTGAGTATCTGAAATCAATAGGGATGGAATCGTGGTAATTAAATTATAGCACTTACATATAATTACACTTATGTAAAAAATATCCACCCCGACTCGGAGCTGCTCCTGAAGATGATGGACATAAATCTCTGTAAATGATCTGTTCTCCTTGGGGGTGGGGAGGGGAAAGAGTGTTAATCTTTAAAATTATGCCGGGAAAAATTAGGATACTGGAACTACCACACTTCAGAGAAACCATCTGATTCTGACTATATCACGTTTCAGTAATTTTCATCTTTAACAGTTAATTCTGGCTAATTCTTTCTTCGGATATTTGCACTGTTGAGAGAAGCTCCTAAGCTCTTTTGTTTATGGACTGACTGGATAGAGCAGGCAATGAGATTGGGCTGGTGCCATGTCCCCTGACACTTCTAGAAGCATGTGAGGTTGGAAGTCTAGTGAAAGATACCAAGAAACCCAGGCTACATGCAAAGGCGTCCCAAGGAGGATGCTCCTAGTGTTTGCGGGATGAGCTATGTGCCTCCGAGGGTGAAAAGGGAAAGCCACTTGTTATGGTACTTACGGAACGGACTGGGGGAAGTTGCCCAGAAGCCTATGGACAGTGCTGAGTGGGACATGCCCTTCCAAGTGGTGATCTGTGAAGGGAAGAGTGAACACGGTTTCTTTGCGGTGCTGCAGACAGATGGCTTGAAACACCGCGTCTTAATGTGACAGTGGTGTGCTATGCATAAAGCCGTTCTCACAGTGACTTAAGGCCATGGGCAGGCTCTGCTAGATGCTGGAATCCTCATGGGTGGCGTTTGCCCACCAAGTGAGGGCAGAGGAGAGGTCTTCTGCTTCGGAGAGAGATCCCTGCCGTGTGTAAGCTTGACCTGGATGCCAGCAGTCTGCTTGTCACCTCTAACTTCCATGCTTTGGTGTAACTCCCCTATTTTTCTCTTGCCAAACATGTTCGAGATCCTCCGACTCATCGCCTCCCTTTTGTGACTTTATCTCCCCTTTGATGCCCTCTAACTTCCCACTCACATTTCATCTCCTCTTTCTCTTCTCCATTTTTCAGATGCTAACCCTATTTCATGTCAGTGAACCTCAGAGAATTTGTTTACTCTAATGTTGATGCAAATCTTCCATTGTGAAACCGTTGCTTACCAGGGATCCTCTGGTAACCGCTTCAAGCTGCTGGGGTCAGTGAGAAGAGGGTCCTGGAGATCGAAAGCATCCAATGCCTTTTCCAAGCACAGCTCAGGCCACTCTGGGTAACCAGGCCAGTTTCCAGGGAGCTGTCCCTCTGGGCACCTACCTGGTGTACACTGAGAGAAGTCACCCTTGTTCACTGTTCCTAATACCAAGCCAAGTTCTACCAACATCTCATTTGATTAAATTTTCTCCTTTTAATCAAATTTTCCTAGTAACAGGGATTTTTATCTGTTCAAACCATGTGGGGCCCAGAGTTTGAACTCAATGCTTAGTGGCAGGTACTTGTACCTGCTGAACCATTTCTCCTGATCTATTTTTCTTTTTTTTTCTTTTTTTGTCTTTTTGAGACAGAGTCTCCCTGTAGCCCCAGCTGTCCTGGAGTTCAATCTGTAGACCAGGCTGGCCTTTAACTCACAAAGATCCACCTGCCTCTGCTTCCAAGGACTAGGATTAAAGGTGCGCACCACCACACCTGGCTCATTCTTTTTTTTTCTGATCTATTTTTTTAATTAGATATTAAGACAAAACAAAACTCCAAACAAAACAGAAAACAGCGGCTGAGTGTGTATTCTGTGACCACCTGCTGAATGACACATGGTCCTGGCTCTTGAGGAACTCTGGAACTCATCCTGTGCAGAAACAGCATAGCCCTGGTCAGCAGCCACAGGTATTGCATGGTGAATGGTGTCCACTGAGCTCAGCCTTGCTTTGGCTGCACTGGGAAGGCAATCCCACATGCTGGACAAGTTCTCACTGCACCCAGAGTATCTCATGAATGTCTTGACAGTTAACTGGTGAAAGTTAACAGCAGACCCAGAGCTGATATAAGCTAGCTGAAGGCAAAAGTCCTCTATGGGGTCACATGACCTGAGTCACAGCCAACACACTCACTGTGCTGCCAAGCCACTGAATTCACAGTACCATGAGGTATTATGACCCTTGAGGGGCTAGCAAGCAGAAAAATAAATCCTTTTTTTTTAAAATCATCTTAAATTTGTTAAACTCATTTTTATTTTATGTTTATGAAGTATTTGCCTGAGTGTGTATAAGTGCACCTGTGTCATGCAATGCCCAAGGAAGTCAGAAGAGGGTGTTGGATCTCCTGCAACTGGAGTTATAGATGGTTGTTAGCCACCATGTGGGTGTTGGGAATTGAACTCAGGACCTCTGCAAGAGCTGTCAGTGCTCTTAGACACTGAGCCCTAGAGGCATAGATTCTTACAATTAATTAACACAAGGAGGCATGAGGGCAAGTGTTTATTTTCCATATTGCAATGTCCAATGTCCATTTTTCTGTTAAGCTCTGTAAATATTATGAAATATACAGTTTCTTATATATTTATTTAATATTTTAAAGTTCAAATTTAACTTTAGGCATTTTAAATTGTGTGTATATATGGTATATGTGGGGGGGGTGCATGCATGTGCTTGTGTGCACACACTAAGGCCAGAGGAGGACACTGGATTTCCTGTTCTGTCACTCCATCTTATTCCCTTGAGACAAGGTCTCTCTTTAAACTTGGATCTTGACTGTTCTGGCTAGGCTGGCAGTCAGCAAGCCCCAGGGATCCTCCCATCTGCACCACACACAGATCTGACATTACAGATGAGTGTGAACATACTTGACTTTTATGTGCATTCTGGGAGTTTGAACTCAAGACCTCATGCTTGCATATGAAGCACCTAACCCTGAGATTTCCCAAACATAGATGTGCAATATACATCATGGAATCCCTACTGACAGTGACAACTGTTATTATCATTGAAGGAAATACATTCATCATGCTGAACAGCTGAATTTTTTAGCGTTTATCCTGTGAACAGTTAAAATATACTTATCACAAATTCCATTTATAGTATGATATTTTTTTACTTATAATCTTCATGTTATATTCTAGATCTCTAAACCTGTGACCTAAGTGTTACTTTGTATCCTGAAACCTCCACCTTCCCATTTCTTCTCTTGCCCTTATCCCTGGTAACCATTGCTTTGATTTCTAACATTGTATTCTTAAATTTGGGAGTGGTCATTCCACACATAAGAGACCACATGTGATACAGTTGTTTCTGTGTGTGTAGCTTTTCACACTTTAGCATGAAGTTCACTAAGTTCCTCCATACTGTGCTAATACCAAGGCCTTTTTCTTTCTAATGCTGAATGTTAACATTGTCTGTATGTACAGGGTCTATCTATTCATTTGTCTTTTTATAGACAATAAAATTGTGACTATTTCCTGGCTGCTATGAACAAAGCTGTTACACGCAAAGGAATGTAGATGACTTGCAAGGTGTTGATTTCATCCCCTTTGTGAAAACATCCAGAAGGATCACTGAGTCAAGCTGAATCAGGCAGTAGATCTACTTCTATTGTCTTTAGAAACCATCATAGTTTTCCAAACGACTGTTCTGATCTGCATTCCCACTGACTGTGTACAGTAGCTGTCTTTTCTCCACTGTTGAATCCAATCACTGCCTTAGTGTGCGTTATCTTACTCCACTGGAATTTTTGTTCCCTATTTCTCTTATTGGTGACAAAGCAATAGTTTGTTTATATGGCTTCCAAGTAATAAGTGCTATGAATTCCTTAAAATACAGCTTTTCTTCTAAATTTTATCAGGCAGACTTGAAATAATCAGATGAGAAAAGTAGACACTGAAGTGTTTCTGGTACTAACTTGCAATCTGAGTGTGTGCATTGGTAAACCAAACTGCCATGCCTGCAGAAGGCACATATGTGCCAACCCTTCAAAATCCCTAGACAGGAAGATGGGATTGTGCTTCTTCCTCCAGAAGGACTCAGAACTTGCCTCCATCTTCTTCTAGGAGTTACAGACACTATATTTATCCTGAAATCAAAGGATTTCACTTTAGGAACAAGATCTATAAAACATTTTGAACGTATACAGGATTTATTTACCTATTAAAATGGGAATAGTACTTTAATAAACTATTTATATATCTCTATATATATATATGGTACAGAATGTCTATGACAAAAGAAGAATAGAATGGGTATAAAAATCACTTTAAAATGATAAATGTTTAAATTATTAATTAATGAAACAGACACAACATGCTACACCAACATAAAGATTTCATTATTGTAGTTATAAAACTAACATAATCACTAAAAGCATATTTTCTAGTTTTTCTTCCTTTAATATAGAAAGTTCAGTTGGTTGTAAGTCATGAATTTATACATGGTTATAATCTAGAAAAATGAAGGGTCTCTGTTTAAAGTCTAAGTAATTATGCAGATGTGCTTAGAACTAGCAACTTGGTTCTCACAGTTACAGATTTGTTTCACATAATGGCTCGGTCGACATGATGCCAAAACCTGCAACTTATTACTTGCTGTTCTGTAATCTTGCTGGATATTTGAAGAAAGCTTGGCTTAGTCAGAATCTCATGTTTTAAGAAACTCTTAGTGTGTTAAAGAAAACCAAGACAAGAGGTGTTAATACGAGTGACTCCACACTGGCTGATGTGCACTCCACATGTCCAAACCCAAACCTCCAGTTCTGGGTCCAAGAAAAATGTCACTATGACCCATTCTAAGAGACAAGGGACAAGAAATATAATCAACTCTAGTACTCCACTACTTTCTACAATGAGTTGGAAGAACTTGACCAAGTCCCATGTGGAACCACCTCACTTATTCCCCCGATTCTAAATCAACCAAGTGATGCTAATTTGGCCATGTGGGTATCCAGAGACTAACCCCAACATGGGCAACGTCTTTGCAATTTTCTTATACCATAGGAATCCTGGTTCATTCTAGAGATTGTTATTAATCATGCTCATTTTAAAGATAATTTCGTTTTAATACATTGTCAATGCAATTCTCTAGGGTACATGAAAAGCAATCTATCTTGTGCACATCTGCTTGGTTCCATTTCCTGATTCTGCAGGAGCCATCTATTTCTGCTTTTAGCTAAGGGAAGTGACCTAAGGTAAAGACGTGTAAAGAACATCCTGAGCCATGTCGTAACTTCCAAATGTCTTCAAGGTCATTGGGTAGAAACAGGGTCAGTGAGCAATAGCTGTGTAGCACAAGCATCATCGGGACTCTTCTGCTTGTGTCTTATTTTCTCCTACCTGGTTCTACTGCCAGGGACTGTGCTCCCTTCTCTGGGTGAATGAGAGGCCCAGTGTTTCAAAGAGCCCAATAGGCTTTTTGAGAGACTCATAAAGCTACAACTGTAAAAAGGCTCTGCTACTTAAGCCACTTAACTGTCACTCACCACTTGCCCTTTGCTACGTATGTGGAATAAAATTTATATAACTAAAAGAGCCCACTAATGTTTGATATTGGACTAAGCCATATGAAACTGCCTTTTTAAAAATATTTTATTATTTTGGGGGGCTGGAGAGATGGCCTAGTGGTTAAGAGCACCGACTGCTCTTGCAGAGAACCCAGGTTCAATCCCCAGCACCCATATGGTGGCTGAGAACCATCTTTAACTCCAGTTCCAGGGGAATCTGATGCCCTCTTTTGACCTCTGCAGCATTGCACAACATGGGTGCACAAACCTACAAGCAGACAGTACATTCATACACATAAAAAATTAATTAATTAAAAAATATTTTGTTTTTATTTTATGTGTATGAGTGTATTGTCTGCATGTATCTAAGTACACTCTTGTAGTGCAATGCCCACAGAGGTCAGACAAAGGCATCAGATTCACCTGGAACTGGAGTTAAGGACTATTGTTAGCTGCCATGTAGATACTAAGAATCAAACCCAGGTACTCTGCAAGAACAACCAGTGCTGTTAACACTGAGCCATCTCTCCAGCCCCATGAAATTGTTTTTTTTTGAAAGTAAAAATATTAACCAATATTAATAGTTCTACACAGTGCTGCCTAATTCATAGGATTCCATTGATCCATCACCCATAAGAAACTTTTCCACTGATATAGAAAGATAATGCCTACCAGTAATAATATTCTGATTTGCCCATTTGTGGACAGGCCCATTGTCTTTAATACATTGTAACTAGAAGTTGCCTCATAAGAGATTCATTCAGAATTGTTAGATTAGCTTTTGAATGCTTAGTCACTAAAACAAAATAATTTTTCTGCCTCTCAAACTAGGAGTATTGATGAAAACTGGTTAATGAATTGTTCAACCTGCTCCATTCTACATTTGATGTGCAGGACAGGCTTACCTGTGGGTATGCAGAAAACGGGAAGAGGAAAGCGAAGCGCACCTGCTCTGAACCTATGTGCTGATTCTCAATGGCCCCATGAAGGGTTGGGGACAAAGGTTCGAAGGCAGGGAGGGTCTTGGAAATTCAAGGGTATCAGTCTATTGGGGTGAACTTATGTCCATTAGAGTCAGGCATTTGGGGTGCTTTCTTTGTTTGCCTAGAGTAGTATAGTTTCGGGTCTTATATTTTGATTTGACCTCAGTACAGGGTAAAAAAATAGGGATCTAGTTTCAGTCTTCTCCAAGTGGGTAGTCAGGTTTCCCAGTACCACTTGAAGAAGCTGTCTCCCAGCCTTCTACCCCAATACAGGCTTTATACACCTTTGTCAGCCTGCCCATAATTTTAAGAGCTTATTTCTCAGTTCTTTGCTCCACTGGCTAGGGACCTGTTTTTGTGCTAGCACCATGCTGTTTTTATCATTATACCTCTGTAGCATAGTTTAAAGTTGTGATACATCCAGCATTACTATTTCAACTCAGGGTTGCTTGGCTATTCAGTGACTTTTGAGATTTCATATGAATTTTAGGGTTGCTGTTTTCTATTTCTATGAAGAATACCATTGGACTGTCGACAGGAATTGCATCAAACCAGTATATCCTATTTGGTGATATGGTTATTTCACAATATTAATCCTGCCAATCCATGAGTACAGGAAGTCTTTCCACCTACTATGGTCTTCTATGATTATTCTTAGTGTTTTATTGTTTTCACTGTAGAGGTTTTTCACCTCCTTCTTTAGATTTATTCCTAGATATTTTATTTGCTATGAAGCCCTATGCATGGACTTTTCTAACTGATTTCTTTCTCAGGAAGGTTGTTATTGGCATATAAGAAAGTACTGATTTTTGTATATTGGTTTCGCATTCCTCTATTGACTGAAATTGTTTATCAGATCTGATAGATTCTTTCATATCTTTTGTTTCTAGGACAACATCATCTTTAAATAAGGAGAATTTGGGTTTCTTAATAGGATCCCAAAAGCCCAGGAAATAAGAGTAAAAACTGACCAATTGAATTGGATCAAATCAAAAACTTCTGAGTAGGGCCTGGTGGTATATGCCTACAAACCCAGTTATTCAGGATGTTCAGATTAGAGGATTGTGTATTAGCTATTTTTCTTTTTCTGTGATAAAACATCATGACCAAGTGAACTTAGAAAAGGAGGAGTTTTGTTGGACTTTACAGTTCCAGATAGAACTGTAAATAGATAAAACCCATCATGGAGGAGAAGCGTGGTGGCAAAGGTGATTGGAGCAGAAAGCTAAGTGCTTCTAGCAGACACAAGAAGTAGAGAGAGACTGAAAAGCTAGAAAGGCTTAAGAACTCTTATATCTCCCCCCAGTGATATATGCTCCTTCCAGCAAGACCACATCTCCTAAAACCTCCCAAAACAGCTGGGAGAAAAATGTCCAAATATTTGGAGCCTATGGGAGACATTCTCATTCAAACTATCACAATTGCAAATTCAAGACTTATCTGGCTGACTCAGTGTGAGTCACTCAAAATTGGTAAGGATACAAAAAAGGGTCGGAGGATATAACTCAGTGACAGAGTGCTTGTTTAGTAGTATAAGACCTTCATTCAAATCCTACCACTGAAAGAAAATTAAACTTTTCCAGGACACAAGAAGAAAATAAAGAAATTACTCACAGAATGGGAGAAGAGCTTCACCAGATATTCATTTGACAGCGTATTAATATCTATAGTATATAAATAACTCAAAAACTGACTGGAGAGATGACCCAGTGGGTAAGAGCACTTGCTGCTCTTGCATGGGATTCATTTCAGTTCCCAGCACTCACATGGTGACTCACAGTCATCTGCAGCTCCAGGTCCAGGGACTCGGATGCCCTCTTCTGACTTCTGTAGACTCCTGTATTCATGCTATATGCAATGTAGGCAAATGACCATACACATAAAATTTAAACACTAAATAAATTTTTTAAAAACCAGAAATTTAAATAGCAAAAATTCAATCAACAAATGGGCAGTTTCACTGAAATTTGCAAATGATGAACTACTTATCACCAATAAATGCATGAAAAAATGCTTTCTATCTTTACCCATCAGGGAAATGCATCCAGAGTCCATTTCACCCAGTCTGAATGGCTGTCATTAAGACAAACAGATGCTGGTGATGGTGCAGGAAGACGAGGAGAGAACGTGTCTGTTCTACTGATGGGAATGTAAATTCCTCCAGCTGCTGTATACACCAGTGTCAAAGTTCCTTAAAAATTAAAAATAGAACTTCCATATGATCCATTCCTACTCCTTCCATATATATATATATATATATATATATATATATATATATATATATACTAAAAAATAATCCCTATATATATATATATAATATAATCTTTTCTATATCTAAAGATCAAAGTCAGCATAAACAGAAATTACTTGACCTTTCCACTTTTCACTGTGTTACCCATCACAGCCAAATTAGGGGATCAGCCTAAGTGCCAGTGAACAGATGTACTGATCAAGCAAACATGGCATGTGTACACAAGAGGGAAATGGCTGGATTTCCATATCACCATGCTTAGTGAAATAAGCCCTTCCCACAGGATGATATGATGTGATTTTGCTCAATGTGGAACCCAAACGAGAAAAACAGAACAGAACAAAGTTTGTGATAGTAAATGAAGTACTCTTAAGGGCGTAAGGTGGAACTGGCGTTAAGGAGGAAAGGATGAGAAAGGAGAGTACGGGGGTACTATGACCAAATACATTGCACATATATGGAAATGTCATAACCCAACACTTTGTACAGTTTAATATGTGCTACTAGTAAGATAACATAAATAGTGAAGACATTTGGAATAAGGTTAATAAACAAAAGAGGAAAATCACTGATATTTTATGTATTTAAGGATACTTGTTATACTTCCAATAGGAAAATTTTTCCTGGAAATAAAATGTGTCTTATGGACAGAAATCATATAAATTTAAAAATCAAAAGCATCTTCTGTTATTTGGGCCTTCGAGGACTAAGGGTGAAGAGTTGTCTAGAAAGTGCAGTGGTTTGAGGAAAGACAGTGAAAGAAGAAGGAGGTGACACAAAGGTGAGCAGTGAGGAAGACACTCAGAACTTCCTAGTCCTCAGAGAGCGCGGAAGGACGCACAGCAGGAAATAAGCACACTAGCGACTTTTCTCTTTGTAGCCAATTGGGAAGGAAGGGAGGAAGGAACAGCTTTGGCTCATGGTTTGAGGTCCAGCTACCATGATGCGGAAGGGGCAGTGTGGACACATGGCTGTGACAGTCACAACTCGCTCACATCTTGGTGCATCAGCAAACACAGAAAGAGGAGTCCTGGTGCTTTGTTGGCTTTCTGTGTTTTCCCTTTTAAACTCTATCTAGTACCCAGACCCATAGGATGCTGCTGCCCACGCTTAGCACACTCTGACCTCCTCTGTTAGCACTCCCTGGGAGCACTCACAGAGACACAGAGTGTTTCCTACGTGCTTTTACATCCAACCAAATTCACAGTGAAGATAACTATCTCAACAGCCAAAAACAGAGAAGAAATAGCTGTCTGTCTTCTCGAAACTCAAGTACCCTGAATGAGACCCTTAACGGACCCAATCAGATGAAGTAAACGAACACTAGACATTGTTCCAGTCGATACTTATTGTGTGCAAGATAATGCTTCTCCTACTGAAGCAGTTGATTGGCAATTAGAAATCAATTTTAGCTATTAAAAATCTGCCAGATTGAAAATGTGAGTAGCATATTATTGACAGGAAACCTTGGTGACATAAGTGAGTTATGAATGTGTTACAGTGAGCAGCAACATCAGTGGTGAAAAGGCTCAGGAAGTCTTTCTTTCCTGCCAAATTCTCCCTGGTTTCCAAATTCCTGGTGACTGCTACTCGCGGTGGCGGACGTAGGCCAAGGCTGTTTTAGTACTATATATATAATAATATACTATCTCTATATATACTTATTTATATGAGACAAGCGGAGGAGGGAGAGGGATGACGGGAGAATAGAGGAGAGGCGAGAGAGATCATCTAGATAGCTTTTTAATATTTATTTATTATTTTTATGTGATATGAGTGTATTGTCTGCATGTAGGTTCGTTGCACCCATGTGGTGCCATGACCACGGAGTCACGAAAGAGGGCATTGGATTCCCATGGAACTTGGAAGTTAAGAGACGTTCTAAGCCACCATGTGGGTACTGGGAATTAAACCTGGGTCCTCTGCAAGAGATTGGTGCTCTTCACCCCTGAGCCCATCTCTCAACAAACCCCCAGATAGATTTTGTTTCTTACTGCCTTTGGGGGATGACCTGAAATTCAGTCTGTCACCTCTGAGCAGCGCCGGCTCTGGAATAAACTACACTTACCATGAAACCTGCAAGACAGAGCGTGGCCCCAGCCTCCCTCTGCTGACGGCTTTGGGGGCCAATACCCCGGTATCTGTGAGAATGCCGCCCAGAATAAGGGACCCGGCATAGATAAACCTCACTGGACTGAAATTAGATTACTATCGCTGAAGTGGGCTGCGAGTCAAGGACAGTGGGACAACAGCTAGCTCTTCATAAAAATGATCCTTTGGATTTATTGTCTGCGGTGGCATCACACATGTTGACCCTCCCCACGATTGTTTCTAATCATTAAAATATTTTCTTTTTTTACTCAAAGCTTCTCTTGTGAGCGATAGCTTGTTCTCACAGGCAAGTTGTTCCTAACAGGCAAAGTACATTTGCTCCAGATATTGTCGCCCGTGCCTGATTGTGTATATCACCATTCCTGTGTTTATAAATTATGTTTATTGTGTTATAATTAGTAGTGCTAACAGCAACAAAATAATATCAATAGGATTCATTAAATATAGTAAATACATAAATAATGGCACATAATCCAATGCTGCCACCAGCCCTCGGCAGCCTGCACGCTCAGTCAAGGTTCACATTTCTCATCATCAGGGACATGTGGAACAGAGCCAGTCACTGGATTACTGAGCACAGAGCCAAGTGCAGGAGTTGTATGCGAATTTGTTAATGGGCAGAAAGGTCAAACCTGGAAGTTGTTTTCTTAAGAAATCGGGAATTGTTGCACCACCGTGTGGTGGGTTGTACAAAGCAGTGGACTTCGAGAAAATTAAAAGTGTAGATGTTGTTTTTCTTTGCAAACAACATTTGTTAAAATTTTGAATGACTCTATCATTGCCTACCACAATGAATGAATGGATGAAACCTTTAACCTAAACAAAGTTCAAAACTTTCAGAGAGACAGGCAAAATGAAAAGACGACACAACCACAAAGGTCACAGGTGCATTCACAAAGAAGACAGAAAGAAGCATGAAAAGCAATGGGGTTTCTTCTGTTTCCTATGGTATCTTGGACCACTAAAATACAATGAGCAACTCCCTCTGAATTTTCTGGGGTCAACTTTACTTCCTGCCCAGGATGCCTGCTCATTAACATTACTAACCCAGGTAAGATAAGAATACGCATATTTCAAACCATGCAATTACCACTCACATGAGTAGTAATGCACTTCAAGAAACTACAGGGGAGTTCTCCATTAATACACCCCTTCTTATTTTCCCACATCGTCTATTATTACGCAATCCAACCTATAATTGTTCCCTGTAAAATGACACTTACACCTAACATCCAGNCTCTTCCTCTTCTTTTATATAATCTTGATCATTCTTTTGTTTTGTCATCTCATTCCCTTGACCTTTATTTAATTCTTATAGTTTTTTGAAAATTTGGGTTTCTGGAGAGATGGCTCAGCAGTTAAATTGTACTTACTAATCTTTCCTAAAGAATCAAAGTCAGCATAAACAGAAATACTTGAACATTTCCACTTTTCACTGTGTTACCCATCACAGCCAAATTAGGGGATCAGCCTAAGTGCCAGTGAACAGATGTACTGATCAAGCAAACATGGCATGTGTACACAAGAGGGAAATGGCTGGATTTCCATATCACCATGCTAAGTGAAATAAGCCCTTCCCACAGGATGATATGATGTGATTTTGCTCAATGTGGAACCCAAACGAGAAAAACAGAACAGAACAAAGTTTGTGATAGTAAATGAAGTACTCTTAAGGGCGTAAGGTGGAACTGGCGTTAAGGAGGAAAGGATGAGAAAGGAGAGTACGGGGGTACTATGACCAAATACATTGCACATATATGGAAATGTCATAACCCAACACTTTGTACAGTTAATATGTGCTACTAGTAAGATAACATAAATAGTGAAGACATTTGGAATAAGGTTAATAAACAAAAGAGGAAAATTCACTGATATTTATGTATTTAAGGATACTTGTTATACTTCCAATAGGAAAATTTTTCCTGGAAATAAAATGTGTCTTATGGACAGAAATCATATAAATTTAAAAATCAAAAGCATCTTCTGTTATTTGGGCCTTCGAGGACTAAGGGTGAAGAGTTGTCTAGAAAGTGCAGTGGTATGAGGAAAGACAGTGAAAGAAGAAGGAGGTGACACAAAGGTGAGCAGTGAGGAAGACACTCAGAACTTCCTAGTCCTCAGAGAGCGCGGAAGGACGCACAGCAGGAAATAAGCACACTAGCGACTTTTCTCTTTGTAGCCAATTGGGAAGGAAGGGAGGAAGGAACAGCTTTGGCTCATGGTTTGAGGTCCAGCTACCATGATGCGGAAGGGGCAGTGTGGACACATGGCTGTGACAGTCACAACTCGCTCATATCTTGGTGCATCAGCAAACACAGAAAGAGGAGTCCTGGTGCTTGTTGGCTTTCTGTGTTTTCCCTTTTAACTCTATCTAGTACCCAGACCCATAGGATGCTGCTGCCCACGCTTAGCACACTCTGACCTCCTCTGTTAGCACTCCCTGGGAGCACTCACAGAGACACAGAGTGTTTCCTACGTGCTTTTACATCCAACCAAATTCACAGTGAAGATAACTATCTCAACAGCCAAAAACAGAGAAGAAATAGCTGTCCGTCTTCTCGAAACTCAAGTACCCTGAATGAGACCCTTAACGGACCCAATCAGATGAAGTAAACGAACACTAGACATTGTTCCAGTCGATACTTATTGTGTGCAAGATAATGCTTCTCCTACTGAAGCAGTTGATTGGCAATTAGAAATCAATTTTAGCTATTAAAAATCTGCCAGATTGAAAATGTGAGTAGCATATTATTGACAGGAAACCTTGGTGACATAAGTGAGTTATGAATGTGTTACAGTGAGCAGCAACATCAATGGTGAAAAGGCTCAGGAAGTCTTTCTTTCCTGCCAAATTCTCCCTGGTTTCCAAATTCCTGGTGACTGCTACTCAGCGGTGGAGGAGTAGGCCAAGGCTTGTTTTAGTATATATATATAATATACAATATATATATATATATATACTATATATATATATAGAGAGAGAGAGAGAGAGATCTATATAGATAGATTTTTTTAATATTTATTTATTATTTTTATGTGTATGAGTGTACTGTCTGCATGTAGGTTAGTGCACCCATGTGGTGCAATGCCACGGAAGTCAGAAGAGGGCATTGGATTCCCCTGGAATTGGAGTTAAAGACTGTTCTTAGCCACCATGTGGGTACTGGGAATTGAACCTGGGTCCTCTGCAAGAGCAGTTGGTGCTCTTCACCACTGAGCCATCTCTCCAACAACCCCCAGATAGATTTTTTTTCTTACTCCTTTGAGTGGATGACCTGAAATTCAGTCTGTCACCTCTGCATTCTCTCTGTCTCTGGAACTACATTTACCATACTTCCAAGGACAAGAGTGGCCCCAGCCTCCCCTGTTCTGCTGCTTCTTTGGGGCCAAACCGTTATCTTGAAATCCTCCCCAGAATCTTAAGGTGACCCTGCATGATAAACCTCACTGTGAAATTAGATAATCTCTGTAAATGTTTTCTGGAGTTTCAAGGACAGGGAAACACGCTACTTTCATAAAATGATCATTTGGATTTATTTTGATGTGGCATCACACATGTTACCCACGATCTGTTTCTAATTCATTAAAATATTTCTTTATTTTATCTCAAAAGCTCTCTGTGAGCTGATAGCTTGTTCTCACAGGCAAGTTGTTCCTAACAGGCAAAGTACATTTGCTCCAGATATTGTCACCCGTGCCTGATTGTGTATATCACCATGCCTGTGTTTATAAATTATGTTTATTGTGTTATAATTAGTAGTGCTAACAGCACATAATATCAATAAGGTCATTAAATATGTAAATAATAAATAATGGCAATATCAATGCTGCCACCAGCCCTCGGCAGCCTGCACGCTCAGTCAAGGTTCACATTTCTCATCATCAGGGACATGTGGAACAGAGCCAGTCACTGGATTACTGAGCACAGAGCCAAGTGCAGGAGTTGTATGCGAATTTGTTAATGGGCAGAAAGGTCAAACCTGGAAGTTGTTTTCTTAAGAAATCGGGAATTGTTGCACCACCGTGTGGTGGGTTGTACAAAGCAGTGGACTTCGAGAAAATTAAAAGGTAGATTTGTTTTTCTTTGCAAACAACATTTGTTAAAATTTTGAATGACTCTATCATTGCCTACCACAATGAATGAATGGATGAAACCTTTAACCTAAACAAAGTTCAAAACTTTCAGAGAGACAGGCAAAATGAAAAGACGACACAACCACAAAGGTCACAGGTGCATTCACAAAGAAGACAGAAAGAAGCATGAAAAGCAATGGGTGTTTCTATGGTATCTTGGACCACTAAAAACAATGAGCAACTACCTCTGAATTTTCTGGGGTCAATTTACTTCCTGCCCAGGATGCCATGCTAATTAAATTACTAACCCAGAGTAAGATAAGAATAAAGATATTTCAAACCATGCAATACCACTCACAGAGTAGTAATGCACTCAAGAAACACAGGGAGCATTAATAAATTAATAATGTTAAAGTAAAAACTTTCAGTTTGTAAACATGAACTAACATAACTAAGCAAATAAATGAATGTTCCAAGCAAAAAAGTTTATAAAGCTTTTCTAAAACCCCAAGAAATAAGTAACTCTATGTGTACATGGGTTTTTTTTTTTTTTTTTTTNTCTCCCTGTAGCCCCAGCTGTCCTGGAAGTCTCTCTGTAGACCAGGCCGGCCTTGAACTCACAAAGACCCGCCTGCTTCTGCCTCCCAAGTGCTAGGATTAAAGGCGTGCGCCACCACGCCCGGCGTGTATATAGTTTTATAGCTCAGATAAACAAAACATGTGCATGATTTCTTTCTTAAATTTAGGATATAATTTACATCAAAGCCAGTTGAAAAAAATTAAAAATAGTAATTCAGTAATGATCTGTTTTGTATATAGACTCAGATCTATCTTAAACTTTAAAAATAAAATTTAAAAAAATACTTTTTATAAGAATAGTTTTGGAGAGATGACGCAGCAATTAAGAGCACTGGCTGTTCTTGCAGAGGTCCCAGGTTTAGTTCTCAGCACCCACAGCGGCTAACAACCATCTTAATTCCAGTTCCAGGGGAATCCAATGCCCTTTCTGACCTCCATGTTTGTTACATAGCTTGGGTACGCTTGGGCACATAGGCAATACACTCATACACATAAAATTAAAAAAAAAATTTTTAAAGAATCGTTTTTGTGTGTGTCCATGTTCCATGTATGTGAATATATTTATGCTGGTGTTCACACAAGCATGTGGGCATGTGTGTCTTCCTCAACTCCTTTACCTCATGTTTTAGAGGTGGGCTCTCTCGTTGGCCTGGAAGCTTGCCAATTTGGGTAGATTGACTGGCCAGTGAGCCCCAGGGAACCTCCTGTCCCTGTTTCCCCAGCGCTGGATTACAGGAATACATTGTTATGACATGCTCATGACACAGGTGCTAAGGATCAAATCTAGGTCCTCAACCTGTGTGGCAAGTACTTTACCAAATGAGCCAGCTCTCTAGCCCCTAAGACTCTTAATCAAACATGGTTCATTCAAAGAATACAAGAAACTCATTGAGAAATCAAGTATCTATTAAAATCCCCAAAGTCTTAGACTGACACAAGTGTTAGAGTTCTTGTCATGGAGCAGAGACTGTAGGAATAAGTAGAAAAGGGATTGCCAGGTTTGTTCTGGGATGGATCTGCAGCTGCAAGGTCAGGTGGCTGCTGCTGAGGATTTCTTTGAACTTTAGACACTATGTACCAAGAGAAGCAGGTTGCTCTGGGGACTGTATAGACAATCCTATAGCCCCCACACAGCAGTCTCTCTCTCAATGGACTATGCTGCTCAATATTGATTCTCAACCTGACAGAATCTAGAACTACCTACAAGACAAACCTCGAGGCATGTTTGTGAGGAAATTTCTAGATCGAGTTAGTTGAAGTGGGAAGACCTTCCTGCCCCACAGGCTTCTCCAGTCCATGAGCTGCGGTCCCAGGCTGATTCAAAAGAACCTGAGCTGAGCACAGCACTCATGTCTTCCTGCCTAGTAATGCAAAGCAACCATCCACCTCCAGCTCATACCACCATGACTTCCCATCCAGAACAGACTGAACTCTTCCTTCTTTATTTGTCAGGTATTTATCATAGCAATAGACAGCAACTAGTACCCTACCATCTTTATTTTAACCATGTCGCCTCTGCTTCATCCAAACAAAGCTTCAATGGATTCAATTCCTGCCATTTTCTAAAGAGCCCTTCCATCCAGTGGAGCTTATGGTGAATGGCTGTCAGGTAGCCCTGCTCCCCAGGTACCATCTTTGTGCGCTCCCAAGTAAGCTTCAGTGTGTGCTCAGCCAAAGCAGCTCAGAGACCTAGTGGCAAAGGAAACCTTACAAGCAATTCCACATGCACCAATACAGGGAGAGTTACACATAATAAAAATAACATCTCAAATTAGCAAAATAGAAAGTGTCTTCAACCACCAGAGTATAACTGTATATGCAGCTAGAGTCATGGGCTCTGAGCCATTTTATTAATTTTCCCAGGGGAAAATTAGAAGGTTCATTGTTAAATACAATCACGATTTCTTTTTGTCTTATTTTGGGCACATTAGACAGCTATCTACCAAATCTAAGACAGGGCAGAGAGAATAAGCACAAAGGATTCTTAACTGAAAGAGTTCAAAAATGGCATAGGACATTACTTATCTGACCTCAGAAATTCTAGTGTGATTTTTAGGAAAAGCACACAGGGCCTTTGGTCTCCTTTACGTAATGCTATGAGACGTCAGCCTCATCTGCTTCTGGGCACAAGCAGAAATCCTGTCACGGCAACATTGGGCCTCTTTCTACATGGGAGCTGTTACAGGGAATCAGCTAGATTTATTAGGAGGTATGTTAATATTGCCACTGTTGAAAATCTTATTTTTTAAAAAAGAGGAAAAGTCTCAAAAGATTTTTTTTTTTGCATTAATCTCCAATCACAATATTATAGCTCCTGTCGGGGGACATATAACAGTCTGGGGACAGGAGGAAGTTGGGCTTGAGAAGTTTGTTTTTTAAGCTTCAAAATTTTGTCCTTATATCTGTGAATAAAAATAAAATGCCTATTGTTTCTAATATAAAGAAAAATTGGCAAAGCTTGTACAGGAAGTGGGTGATAAATTCTAACGTTGATCTCTTGTGGGAAAGACATTCTCCAAGAAGACTACACAGGGATGGGTTTCACAAGGCTGGTATCAAAATCTGAATGAAATTCTGAGTATAAAAATCATAGAAAATAAGGTTCAAGATAATATTAAAATTAAACATTGTATTTTACTACATACCTCATAGTAATGTATGCCCCTGCACAGTATTCTAAAATAATCTATGATACATAAACAAGCTAATTGAAATCCTGATATGCTAATCTGTCATGGAGATCTTCAGAGCCGTGGGAGGAAGGGTTGAAGTCAGAACACGGGCATCCCATGCTGACTTTCTCAAATTCCCAAGGGGGGCTGTGGAGCCACTTCCCTGCACACCATACAGCTCCCTCCACCACTGGGCCCCTAATAATCCTGGTTTACCAACAAGGGCTTCTTCCTCATCCCAAGCTATATGCCCTGTGATATATTTTAATGAGGGTTTTCCACATGCATCCCAAACCTACGAGTGTGCATGTGTATGTGTGTGTGTGTGTGTGTGTGTGTGTGTGTGTGTCTGTGTGTGTGTGTCTATGTATGCGTGTGTTAGAGCCCAGAGATTGACATCAGGATATCTTCCCTTGATCAATTCTCCATTTTTAAAACACATGGTGTCTCACTGAACTGGAACCTCATAGTTTTCAGTAGACTGGCTATCCAGGGAGCCCCTGGGATCCACCTGTCACTACCACCGCACCATTGCTGAGTCTAGAGGCACTTGCTGCTTTGCCCAGCTTTTCATGGGCTCTGGGGACCCAAACTCCGGTCTTCACGCTTGCATTTCTCCACTGAGTCATCCCCAGTCCTCACACCACTTTTCCTTCACTTCCTCAGAGGTCTCTAGACATGGGGTCACCCAGAGCCCTGGTTTATTTCTCTTGCTTTGTTTTCTTCCTGTGATGTCTATGGTCTTCTCAGGAAGCTGTCAAGGGAAAGAACTGATTGGTTCAAGGGTCAGCCCTGCAGTAAGTCCTCAGCACCATCCCTGGGTGAGGGTATTTTTAGGAAAAGCAAGCCTTTCCCGATGTCCAAAACAATTCCTCCCATGTCCTTGGCTACCATGGCGTCAGTGGGAACTGTTTCCCCTAAGAGGAATGCTTGTTGTAGTACATGAAGTTCCTGGTGAGCTCCTAGCATTATTTGTCCTTTGGCTCAGGAACAGGATGACTTGTCATTTGACAAGTTGATACCCACACGAAAAGAGGAAGAAATGGAAACTGCAGTCACATAGGTGGTTTGTGCCAAGTGGGTAGGAACAATGACACAACACCTGGCTCATTTCTCTAGTTGGATGGAGCACATATGGAGAACTCGCAGCAAGGACAATCTTTCTGAGAAAAAAGCTGAAGGATACCATATCTGGCTGAGTTTGGGGGGGTTCAGTGTAAGAAGGATAAGGTTCCCTTGCATGGCTGCTGACTCTGATCTTGGTGGTATTTTCTCACTCACAGATTGATTTTATGGCTCCTTGCTCCCAGTCTCTCAAACCAAGACTATTTGGGGGGAAAATATCAATAGAAAGAGATGTCGAGGATATACAGTCACTTCCAAAGATGTCCTTCCCTGTCCTCAGTGGGTCAATTTCTAATCCAAAAGGAAATATTTTGATTGATATTTCAGGGGCCCCATGGAAAGGGTTCTGGACAGTAATCATTGAGGAAAATAATAATTTCTATGGTTACATGTTAGGGGCATCTGTATAATGTGACACTAAGAGAAGGTCGTAAATAGGGATGTTTCTCTTCTCCATCCTGTTTCTGGTCTCTTCTCACTTCCCCAACTTCAAAAAGGAAAGCCCCAAGGGCTCACTTCTTTTTTATTAAAAAAGGGTTATTTTATTTTTCATTTATTTGTATGTGTGTCTGTGTTGTGGGTATGTGCATTTGACTGTAGATGCTCACAGAGGCCAGAAGAGGGATCCAGATGTCCAAAGTTCACAATACAGCTGATGGTAAGCTGTCCAACATGGGTGGCGGGAACTGAGCTGCAGTCCTCTGAAACAGGAGCAGCAAGTGCTGTTTAACCACTGACCCCTCTCTCCAGGCCTCAGAGCTTAGTTCTCAATTCTCTTCTCTATCCTAATTCACAGCATGATATAGTTTCAAACACAGCTTATATGCCAAAATTCCCAAACACATGTATTTTACCTATATCTCTTTCCTGAACTCAAGACTTAAATGGCAGCACCACCTTAAGTAGTATGCATGCCTGAACAATGTCTCAAATGTAACACGTGTAAAAGTTCCCACAGTGCCATCTTCCCTTCTAAGCAAGCACCAAACTCCATCAGGGTGTCTCAGACAGACATTCTTGGTTCCTCTCTTCCTCTGAACCCCCTCAGATAATCCAACAACAGACTTAGTCCCACATGTTCAATATATAACTAGAAACTGTCAGTCACCATCAGTCCTCTGCCTCTCTTCCCTTTAATCTTATGATAGTCTCAACACAGAAGCAAGATCTCCTAACAAATATGTCAGTCCTTGTCATGGCATCTATGATTCTAGTATGCTGTTGTCTGCTGAGTTTCTCCACTTGCTCTCCGTGCCTTTGCTTTGCGGATCCCCTGAGTGCAACACCTTCCCCCCAAGTTCCATGTCCAAAGCCTCCCCCATTCACTCTTAGGGTGAAACCCCTCACCCCTCCCAAGCTTCCTCACAAGCTTCCAAATTCTTTTTAATACTGCACTTTGTCCAAAGAACTCTCCACCTTCAAACACATGAGGTGTGAGCTCCCTTATGCCTATGTGTGTTTACTATTAGCATATAATTTATTGTCTTCCCACGGTACAAAAAACAAGTGCTATGGAAAGAGTGCCTTCCTGTTTCAATTGGTTCGTCTTTCTCCCTGATAAATCCCAAAGGCTCTGAAGCCAACAGAGCCTAGTCTTAATGTATTCTGCTCAACAAAGGAAGAGATTTCCTAAAACTAAGATCTATTTCAGCAACTGTATGTTAATCATTTTAAGTTTACAATTTCCATAAAAGAAAGATGGTGCTAGAAAAAAATCCACCCTCTAAGTGTGAACTTGGGACAAGAGAAAATGCTCTTGATGGAAAAGAATGTGACAAGATCCACATGGAAGAGCTGCCCAGCCAGGTCCCCCATGGGCTTGGGCATCACGTGTATAGGAATGGCACAGGAACACCAGAATGCTAGACCCCGTACACTAAGCCACTTACATTAGATGATCATATTAAGGAGGCTATATCACCAATATCACTTACACTAGGCTATGTGCACACACCATGCACACAATGTCAAATACACTAAAGGCAATGCACGACAGACCATCCAAACCATGTCAAACACACTAGCCCATGTACAACAGACCATGTGCACTATGCAAATACATGAACCCATGAACACTGCACCTTGCATATAAATACGGGGTGCTAGACTGTGTGCACTAGACCATGTACACCTAATCATGTATATGTTTCCATTTTAATCATGCATTAACACATGAGGCCATGTACAATGGATTATGTTAAATATATTAGGCCATGTACATTACATTATGTTCACAGTACCGTGGACATTAGACTATGTACACTAGACCATGTACACAATAACACATGTTTTTTTATATGCTGATGGAAAGGACCAGGCTACCTAGCCCATACTAGAATTACTGTTCCAGAACCCCAATACAAGGGACCATGATCCTTAGCCCATACTATGCTGTCCCAGAACCCTAGTGAAATGTCCCAGGTTATTAAGCCCATACTATAGTCACCGCCCCAGAACCCTGACAGAAAGGACCAGGCAGCAACTCAGCCTATACTACTGTCATCTCCAAGGCCACAGTCCAAGTAGGACTATCAGGTATGCTGATGTGAAAGTCATGAAGTTCATCTCATCGCTCTCCATTCATCAATCAGAACACATTTTGATTCCTCTTCTGTAGTTAGCAGAGAATATACTCAGATGCTATTTAAGCTCCATATTCCCTGTGAATATTGTGAAGACAAAGTGTGTAAAATATTTTCACCTTAAGGATCACCTCTCACAAAGCTTCAAACTTGTCTCCTTTTGTAAAACAATGTTCCCAGGAAACAGTTTAGGAAGATATTATAGTGAGATCTTGTCCATTTCCCCCCAATAATCTTTCTAATCCACAAGCACTGACCATGTGACCCAATCATACAATGAATGCATTTGAAGTTTTCTTTTGTGTGTACATGCATAGGTAAGGAGGGCACACACATGTGTGTGCGTTCCTGTCTGCTAAAGCCAGACATTGATACTGATGTCTTCTTCAACTAACTCTCCACCTTAATTTTTTGAGAGAGTCTCTCACTGAACCTGGATCTCACTGATTTGGCAAAGCTATCTGGGTAGCAGGCTCCACGAGTCCTCACGTGCCCATCAACCCAGTGCTGGGATTACATGCATGTGCTCCCGCACCTATTCCAGGCATCTGAGCTCATGCCCTCAGGGCTGTGTGGCAAGCCCTTTACCAATAGAACCATCTCCCCAGCTCTTGCATTTGTGTTTTGAAGATACACATTGCTTTGGGGGAGGAAAGACCACCGTTGGGCATGAGACAACTATGGAAGACAGCACCCCACACAGTTTGGATACTTTCTTCTGACACTCCACTAGAACACTCTTTAAAACAAGCTGCTTTGCTTACAAATAGGTGTGATACCCAGCAGCATTCACAGGGAGGAAGTGTGTACTCTTGAAGCTCAGGACCTCAGCTTGGTGTCTTGGACCTGGGAACATGTGACCTTTCACGCAGACTTGCCAGAGCTCTCTGTAGTTTTTCAAAGGGTCTTCCTTCATGGGCTCCTGGACACACTTGTGTGGTGCATATACTTGTTTGGGGGATCTCACTCCTGAGGGTCCACAAGCAGATATCACCCCCTGGTCCACAAGCAGATATCACCAGCACTGTGATTGCTCAGACCAGCTCAGAAGGTCAACACTGTGATAACTGCAGTTATCTGACCAATATTCTGAGACACACATTCCCAGATGAACCCATAACTAACACCATGTGATGGAAATATCTATCTCACATTCATCTTGTATTTGCCAGCTTGCAGTGTCATTCCAGATGGCAAATACAAAAATAGCATGAAAATTTCCGCCTGAAAACACCCTTTGGAAGTGTTCTGTTGGCCTGATAAATGACACTCCAAGAGGCCTGGACACCCCATGTCTGGTGAGCCTGGGTGATGCTCTTCCTACCTTAGAAGGAACTCCATACTTTGAAGCACTTCATTACAGCAAATGGTTGCTTGTTATTAATGCCACTGTGGGTTGCTTGTGAAAGAAGCAGACACCCTTCTGCCCAGCCTTTTGTCAGTACTGGGGTGTTTTTCTCCAGGAATCTCTGTTCATTATAGTAGGTGGATCTCTAGAGCAATAGACACAAAAGTCTCCCTTGTTAACAAGGAAGTGGAACTGCTTAAATTTGATTACCTTGTTTAATGAAGTGTCGCCTTTATTTACAGGGTGACAGGGTGAATCCCATTACAGTCACCATAAATCAGCTTATAAAAATGGACACATGCTTCAATAAAGCAATACGTTTACACACTTAAGATGAAGGAAGACACTGTAAAAAGACTTAAGGCACCATAAAAAAAATACTATTTTGTGATCAGCCCAGGAATTCGATTTGATGATTTTCTTTCTAAAATCTCCTGTGTTTACTACCACAGAGGTACGGAATTCAAGTCACATCTTCCAGTGACTGAAGTCTCTTTTCCTCAACCTTCTTGAGGGGACAACTGTGCACACAGATCCACTTCACACATCCAAACCTGCTGCCCAGCTCCAGCATCATTGTTCACCATGCTCATCAGGGACGAGCAGAGGATCTGATAGGAAAGTCACAGGACAGGCCAAGAGGCTGGGAGGTGTTGCCTCTTCCAGGCTGCTGAATGATCACTTCCCACTCTGACCGGCCAAAGGCCACGGCTGTGGAGAATGGAAAGAAACTGTCTACATCCCTGGCTTGTGTCCAGGTGCATATTTATCAGCTCGGTTTGGTCACCAAACCCCATGGTCTCTAAACACTGGTGTTCCAGTAGTGCATTGGGGTGAAGGGTAGAGAAACTAATAGTATCTGACTGACCTAACCAGGCTGACAGGACTGAAGTAATGTTCTAAGAACAGCCTAGACTGTTTGGGACCCATACTTATTAAAAGAAGAACTGCTCGAAGTTGATGGGGAAAGTGATTAAAAGGTACCTATGAGTTCCCTTATTACATAGCCCAGACCAAAAGGACAGCAAGTGCGCCATGCTGTCAAGGCTTGACCCCTAAGGGCTTGACTGCATCAATCAGAGGAAGCACAAATGGTTCTGGTTTTGCAATCCAACTCTATTATTTACTAGTGTATGACTTGCAAAAATGACTAGTTGTCTCTTGTTTTTGTTTTTCTCCTCTATGAATGGGGCGTACCAACACCTGACTTTACAAGAACCTCATGGAGGGTAAATGATATATGAAAATTATAAGGGCTGATACAGCCCATCATTTAAAAAGGGTAGTTTCTCCCCCGCCTGCCTCCCTCCCTCCCTCCCTCTCTCCCTCCTTCTCTCCCTGCCTCCTTCCTTTTCCCCTTGCTGAAGAACTCCCACGTACGTATTCTTACACCCTGTGTTTAAGTATGGTTCTCATTGTATCCTGAGAAGTGTTTGGCAGTCCTGATGTTTAAATTTCCAGGAAGAAGTTCATAGTTTCTTATCTCCATAACAAACAGTAAAAGCAAGTGTTTTTTATTCTATCTTTCTAGATGTTTTCACCAGGGAAACAGAGAACCTAAACCTTAAGGCCCTGGGGCCTTGGTGGAGAATAAATAAGAAGGGGGGGGGGCAGTAGGATTCAAAGCTGATAGGATACTTTAAGACTGAGACCTATATTTCAAGTAGAAAGATGAGGAAGGTCTGGGTAACAAAAAACTCTTGGGAGGAAAAGTGTGGACTGATTTTTATTAAGGTTAAAAAATCTATTTTGGATAATTTCATGATAAAAATATTAAGTGGAGAATGGGGATGTACCTTAGTGGTATAGCACTTTTCTAATAACCCTTGGGTCTTATCTCCCTACACTAAAATTAATAATAATAATAATAATAATAATAATAATAAATTTTAAAAAACAAACAAAAGCAAGCCGGGCGTGGTGGCGCACGCCTTTAATCCTAGCACTTGGGAGGCAGAGGCAGGCGGATCTCTGTGAGTTCAAGGCCATCCTGGTCTACAGAGTGAGTTCCAGGCCAGCTGGGGCTGCAGGGAGACCCTGTCTCAAAAAAAAAAAAAAAAGCATTGTGCTAGAGAGATGGTTCAGCAGTTCAGAGCACTGGCTGCTCTTTCAGAAGACCTGAGTTCGAATTCTAGTACCCATATATGGTGCTAACAACAGCCCATAACTTCAGTTCCAGGGGATCCAATGCCCTCTTCTGGCTTCCCTGTCATGATACAACATGGTCACACATACATGCAGGCATATCACTCATACACATAAAATAAAAAATAATTAAAAAATTATTAACCTCTGGGCATGTCAGACTCTGAGGCCCCAGAAGCATGTGCAGGTAGAAGCTCAGACTCCTGAATTGCCCCCCCCCACCGACTCCCTCGCAGGCAGAGGGGATTCTCTTCCCTCATCACTGCTGGATATCAGACACAGCACATTTCCTTTCTGTAGTAGCAAGAAGCCTTGGGGTTTTCTTGATCTCTTTGATAATTTTATGTAAGCATGCACTGGATCTAAGAGAGTATTTCACAAACATGAAAGTCACCCCTCAACTTTGTGCCTAGTAGAGCAGAGTTCACTTTGGCCGGAAGGAGTTTCTGGAGGCCGGAAGTATGGTGTTCCCCCGGAACCCCTTGCAGCACTTTCTGTCTCTCCAGCTGGTCTCTGCTCTGGTACTTGTCCTGCAGATCTGAGAGACAGTGCTCAGCAGTGACAACATTACGGAGCCTCGGGCCTGCATGCCCTCCCCTTGGGGGTTGCATGAGGGGATGTATCCTCGAGGCAGGTGGGGTGGGGCAGGAGGGGGCTGAGCTGGCCCATCGGTGCTGCATGAGTGACAGATGTACTTTGATACCACACTGGCCACCAATACATCATGAGACTATAGTAACAACCCTTCCTTTCAAGGGACTCCCACTGCTTCTGTCTTTGCTAGCAGACATGAAAGAAATAATTTCAGCTGCCAGAAAAGGATTCCCGATAAAGGACAACATAACAGCTTTCATGCGTTGAGTATACCCTGAAGCAACAGCTTTGATATATTTTTTAAGCTTCTTTCTTTATGTTTACAATTAATCCATGATTATCCACAAACAATCTTCTGACCTATGGGGGACTCAGAGAAAAGAATCAGGTTCTTTCTTTCAAGAACATTCTTTTTAAGAAATAAACTTGAATATCACATATAATGGCATTTGCATACTGCTTCTCACTTCCAAAGAACTTTCCCACACACAGACTAATTTTAGTTCGCTTAATCTCAACCATAGACATGGGAGGTAAGAACTTCAGGATGATGTCTCTCATGAATGATACTGCTTCATTCAAAGGGAATTAGTCACTAAAATTTTTGTGCCACATTTTTGGGGGGAATTCTCAAGCTACCTAGCCCTTCAAGGGAGACACTGAAAATGAAGGGGGAAGAAGTTAGGAACACTAGAGGTGTGTGGCCTTCAGTTTAGCTACTGTGCCTTCCATCCACGCATAGAGTTAAGCATTAGAATGTGGAACAGAGATCTCCATTCCGCTTTCCTTCTTAAGTCCTTTATTTGTTGGAAACTGCTTTGCATATTTAAATCCACATCAAATAGGAGCAAATTTATACAAAAGAAATACTCGTTTTATTTTAGTATGTCATTCCTCTCAGTTTGAAATGCAAAGTATTGCACAGGGGTAAGGTTATATGTCTAGTTATGTATTCTTACCCCTACTGTGATGGTTAGTATTAATTGTCAGCTTGACAGAATGAGAGACAGGCCTCTGGGGCTACCTGGGAGGGATTATCTTGACTGCATTGTTGTGGGATCTTCCCATTGGGGGTGGCGGCATTTCCTGGATGGGATCCTGAACTGTGTAAGTGAAGAAAGAGCTGAGCAGCAGCACTTAACAGTCTGTCCTGTCTAACGAAGCATTCCCGGTTGTGGATTGGATGTGGCCAACTGACTCAAGCGCCTGTGAGCCCGAATGGGCCCTCCCTCCCTGAGGTTGCCTTTGTTAGAGTATATTTATCACAGCAACAGAAAAAGAAACCCAAATCGTGACTTCTTAGCCCTGGACTTGCAGACACACCCTGGTATCCGCCATTGCTCCCGCTGCTCGGGAGCCGTGCGCACTGCACTCTTGGGATGGGGAGAAGGTGACACCTTGCTCTCCAGGAGTTGGGGAGGCTGGCAGCTCAATGTTTGCTCTTCTCTAATAGGCACACGGAGAAGAGCAGGTTTGTCCAAGCACTGCCTGGCTGACTCAGAGATCCTCCTAAGAAGGGGCAGCTAGAGTAAGCCATGTGGAGCCAGCTACTAGTGACACCTTGGAGGTAAGACAGTTCTGGCTCTATTGAGCAGTGCATAAAAGAGGAGAAAAGCCCCCATATTCAGGGGAGCCAGGCTGGAGTCCCATATAAGCTGAATACTAGCATGTTTCTTTCTGAACTTGATTTATCTCTTCTGTAAAATGAGCTTGTAACCAACCACTTAAAAATCTGTGATTTTTTTTTTTACTAATATTGGATCAAAGGCAAAGTGGGTAAAAACAGTTTCTGCCACTTAATTCTGATATAAAGTAACCCCTACTCCTCTCTCTCTCTCTTTTCCATCCCCTCCCAGTTCCTTATAAAACAGACATAGCAAAGGTCTGAGAGCTCCTCACAGTGACTTGTTTAATCCAATGTACTCTTCTCTCAGCTCGGCTGTCTTCCTATAGAATTTTTCATTATTCCCACTCCTCCTAAGCCTAAACTGACAATTTGCTGCTAGGCTGGTGTGTGAAGACTAGCACTGCTGTGGTAGAAGCGTGATGTGCTGCTACCAATGACTTGGGAAGTTTGGCCTGCATCTCTGCCTCCTCAGGACTGTGCCCGCTATTCTCAGCGCTGTCCTTGATCTTTGCAGAGGGTTCTGTCTGCCCTGTTTTCCTTTGCTTCTCCCAAGATAGATTCCAGTGACATCCAGTTTTCTTTCTTTCTTTCTTTCTTTCTTTCTTTCTTTCTTTCTTTCTTTCTTTCCTTCCTTCTTCCTTCATTCATTCCTTCTGTATTATTTCTGTCGTTCTTATTTTTTTTTTGGTCTTTTTGAGGACGTGTCTCCCTGTAGCCCCAGCTGGCCTGGAACCACTCTGTAGACCAGGCTGGCCTCGAACTCACAGAGATCCACCTGCCTCTGCCTCCCAAGTGCTAGGATTAAAGGCGTGCGCCACCACACCCGGCATCCAGTTTTCTAGCAGGCTCACTGCTTCTAAGGAGCGAACAGAGATGTGTACTGAGACTCCACGGGACAAGAGGAGCCAGTATGGTGGGACACACTTGGGACCTCCTCGGAAGGCCAGGAGTCCTTCTTGGGGGAAGGCTTGGCTTCCCCAGCCCAGGTCCAGTAAAGGGTTTGTTTCTCTCCAGTTTCTATGCACTGATTCACTGTTTTCTCCATGTAAGGGCCAGAGCTTGTGGAGTTAGCTCCCTCTCTTCCTCTGTCTAGCGGGGCTCCCCTGGCCTGTCCACCCTCAGTGTCTTGCCTTCTCCTGAGACTCTGTTATGCTTCCTCCCATTTCAGCAAACATTACATAATCTTATAATTATTTCAGTGAAGGCCAGCATGGTGAGACACACTTGTAATCCCAGTCCTTATAAACTGGAACATTATGATGAGTTCCAGGTCAGCCTGAGCTGTAAGCCAAGACTCTGGAGTGAGAAAGGACTTGGAAATGTAAAGTTAGAACAGTAAAGCTTAAAAGCCTGCACTGTCTAATGGAACTTCCTTTATTTGAATACAGAGATTTCTGTATAATTTTGTTTGCCAACTTGACAAGATATGAAATCAATTAAGAATGTGCTTCTGGGTGAGTCTGTGGGGGCATTTCCAGGAAGGAGCAACTGAGGGGGGAAGATACCCTCCCCAGACTGGGTGACATTTTCTCATGGTAGCCCGGAGAAAGCAGTGCTGCTTGCTGCCTTCGCTTCTTTCTAGTGAGTACATCTATCTCCTCGATTCTTTGGCTGCCTCTCTCATCTTTCGCTGACATTTGTGAACCCGTTTTCTTAGGTCTTCTAACACAGACTGAAGACCAGTGACTCTAGAGCAATCCTCTAGGATTTGAAAATCAGACTGGAACTGCTGAGGCACCCAGCCTTATGTAATTGCTAGGTTCATCGCCTCTCTAGAATGCAGATGACCATCGCTGGACTATCCAGTCCCTACTGGTTGTAAGCTGTTGTAAATCTTCTTGCACCATATAAATGTTCTCTTGATTGTGTTCCTTTAAAGAACTCTGCCCCAGAGATCTCCCAAGACCACCTGAAGTGCAGCAAGGAGCTGGAACCAACCCAAATGCCCCTCAACTGATGAGTGGACAGAGAAAATGTGGTACATCTACACAATGGAGTTCTATGCAGCGATAAAGAAAGATGACATCATGAGCTTTGCAGGAAAATGGCTGGAGCTAGAAGACATCATGCTGAGTGAAGTAACATAGTCCCAGAAAAACAAAGGATGAATGGTATCCCTCATCTGCGGATGCTAGTGCCAATTACCTAGTTGTAAGTATTTCTTGTGCACGGCCTCTTGAGCTTTTATCCAAGCAGTTGGGAGTGATGCATATTGGAAACAACAACAACAACAGAAAGGACTGCATCAAAGAACTGACTGAAGCAGTGAACTTCTGCTCAAAACAGTCAACTTCCACATGGAGAATATTGAGAAAGACTGAGAAAGAGATGAAAAGCATGTTTGGCAGAATACATGAACTCTGGTGGGGCGGGGGTCTGGGGGGGACACTGGTCTAGATTTGATAATCTTGTACAAAATATATATTAAAAAAGAAAAATAAAAAAAAGAACTCTGCCCAATACAGAAACACTGCTTCAGTATTTCCCATCGGTCCTGGTCAAGTGACTTTTCTGAACCTCATTTTCTCCATTTCCAAACTAGGGGCTGTAGTCACTGCCTGGTGGGGCCTATGGGAACCTCAAGTACTTGATACACTCAGTCTTCACAGTGGTCCTGGAGTGTCATGTCTGCACTGTAGATGTTTGCTCCTGAGCTTATAGACATAGAACCTTCTGAAAGCACTGTGCAGGAAAACCCAAGCAAGCTTTGGGACTAGCTGAATGGGCGCAGCTCAGCCAACCTCCAACGGCAGAAATTCACAGCTGAAGTCCATATCGCACATGCTGAGTCAGACACATGGATTGACTCAAAAAGAATTTTAAAAAAGGAAACATGCTGTAGATGGAGGAAGCATCCTACTTTCTAAACGATCCACCCTTCCTATTTTTAGATTTTTGTCACTCTGCGTCACTCACTCCTCAGGTTGATTAATATGGCAAAACTCCAGCTTTGCACAGACGATTGCTTTTATTTAATTAAAAGGAAAATAACCGGTAAAGTGGGAGTGATCCTTCCTCTCTGTTTTCCTTGCTTACCCACTCTGGAAGCTTCCTCTCCCCAGGACCCACTTGGGAAATTTTTGTTCCAAGAACTTTTTATGAAGTTGCAAGAGAAAAATGAGGTGATTTGAATAAGTTAACATTGTATTTGCTGCTTTGAAGAGCACAATACAGACCTTAAGTCATAAATGCTATGTGACTTGTGAGTGTTGCAAAACTTCATTAGTAGAGATTTTGTGAAACACTTACAGATCCTTAATCAAGGGGCCACTCTTGAACAGGCAATCTGGGAAGGACCAGGCAGCCCACAACAGACATGCACACTTGAGTTACACTCTGACTTACTCTGGGGACAGACACCAGGCACTATCATGCCAAAATGGAAATAGCATAGTACGTTATGGAACACTATAACATCACTGGCATACAGCTTGAACAATTAAACTTATTACTGCAGAGGATTTCAGTTAGGCATAAGTAGAACATATTGAACTGATTTTCAAGGTTGAAAATACTTAACATTCATTCATTTTGGCAAATGTGGCCACTATAACCAGGACTGTGGGTTAACAAGCTTACTCCATTCTGAGAACAGTTGATATCCCTTCCCTCCATTTGTGCCAGCCGTTTGCTGGTCAACACCCATCTCACACTTACCCAGAGAGATTAGCACAGGAGAGCAATGCATTTTCATCTAGGCAGATGAAATCCCATTGATATTTGGATTGCTCACGTGCCCTGGCCTGAACGGTCATCTGGCCCTAGTGTGCCCACCATGCTCAGAGGCCCACAACTGCACTGGTGGCCAGGGACCCACAGGTCCATGGTGCTGAGCCCTCTTTCTACCCACTTGCAAACACAGTGACTCATCCTTTGTTCCCATACCCAGGAACTAGAATGAGATAAGTGTCATGGGGAGCCCAACCTGAGGTTTCCATGGCAACCAGAGAAGGCACTGTTGTAGGTCATCTCCAGCACCCCTACTGATTCCTTCTCACAGCCTTCAGCTTGCCAAAGCATATGATACTGACAGGGCAGTTACAAGATCACCAAGGACAACTTGCTGGGGAGTGGGGATCCTGGAGCCTGCACCAGACCAGCTAAGGACCCTGGGAGCCAGAATGGTGTTTCAACCTCGGGCAGGGCCATGGGCTACTATGTGTGGCTGTACCTGGCAGGGAGTGGCCTGAATGTTCTGAAATGCTTCTGTGTAATTTACCCGTGAATCAAATACAAAAGTACCCTACTCACTGGACACACTGAGTCCATCAGACAAGTGGTGGCTTACATGCTGTATGCTTGGAGCTTTATTCAGAGTCTTCCCCCCTCTTCTCAACACAGTCTGTTCTGGAAGTTAGAAGAGACTGCTCTTGCCCGGCAGCTGCACAGCCACACTCTCCAGTGAAGGCAACAGCTGGTCAGGCACCAACAGCCTCGGTAAACACTAAGCGATTGCTCACTTCAAACCCAGGAGAGGCTGGAGGATACTTTCTGCTCCCTGTATCCCTCCATCCTCACTGTCTCCTCCCTTCCTCTTCCCCTGGACCTCATCGCCTTTCTACTTGGATGTATGCCTCTTTCCATTTCTCCCCGATTTCCTCTCATTCCTCCCAGCCTCTTCCACTTGCACCAATATGCCTCCTGTCCAGTTTTATGATACCATCTTCCAACAAACCAAGCAGCCATGCTTTTAAAGATGGGCTGATTTATAGAAGGGAATAAAAACAATGCAAAGATAATAACAAACAGATTGGACTGGTGATGGAGACACTAAGCAAAGCCCAGGAAGGGCATTGGGCTGCTGCATGTAGATTGTTCCCACTACTGGACAAGTCTCCTCACACATGTTGTCATCTCTGTCCTTTCTCTCTACCACTCCCATTGTGTTTTTTTTTTTCATTTTCTTTTCAAAATGAAAACAGACAGAACATAACCCAGAAAACGGAGCTTCAGTGTATATATTTGTTCATGTTGTAGTGGGGGAGAAAGCTCTGTGCATTGTGTTAGAGGCCCACTCTGCAGTCATCGACAGGGTTTATTATTCCAAGCAGCACTCAATCACATGTGGCCCTATGAACAGAGAGTAATGCCGGCAAATCGTCCCGGGGGCTTTTCTTCTGTGTGTGAGTGGTATCCATCTGTCAGCTGTCAAGGCCAGTGAGAGATATACAGGGCTGTCACTTCTCGTCAGCGAGCATTTGTGAAGCCTTTTGCAGCTGCTCCACAGCACACACTGTCCTTATTGAAGGCCAGCGAGGAGCCTCAGAGATGGGGTGAAAGGGAGAAAAGAGGTGCCTGAGCTGCTTCAGGGTAACAGTAGCAACCTGTCAATGATATGAGTCCAAGCTAACTTACTAACCCCCCCCCCAGCATTAAATGCAACTCTTATAAGGTAATGTTACTCTACTTTGTTTCCAGCAAATCCTATGCCAGTTTTTTGGGCCTGTGGAATCCATAATAGCAAAGAAAATTTATATGCCTGTAAACGAATGTGTTCAAGGTAGAGACAAGGATACATATTTTTTTAAATCAACAGAATCTAAAGAGGGCATATGTTTTTATGCTCTCCTCTATATAAATTATATCACTATAGAGACTGTGCATATGCGTAGTAGTTTGTTTAATGGAACATATATTTAATATGTAAGAAAAATGAGCATCATGAACCCCAGACATGTCTGTACTGTAATAATGCACATGTTAAAAACTGGGTTAATTTTGATATGGAAACACTCTATTCATCATGGCTCCAGTGTGCCATTGGACATTCCCATATGTTTATTTATAGAGTGATTTTCACTTAATTGAATTAGTTTAAACTAACCGTGGTTCTGGTTTTGTGGTCCTTGTGTGGAAGTTCTCTGCTCAACACCTGTGTCGGGGAGACTGCTTGGCCTTTAATACATTCACTGGCACATAGTCAGGAAAACGATACTTCCTCAATTTGGTTTCCGTTTGAAGATATTGGGAAATTTATTTATTTTTTTCAGTTTTCTCTTGCTTTGACATGGCCTCATAAAGAAGTTGGAACGTTGGATACTTTAAGTTTACATATATTTTAGTTTCTTTCTATTTCAAATAAAGGGCTAAGAGATTTCTCAGGGAAATAAATAATTTGTGGCTATTATAAACTGCAGTGCAGAGAACCAGTACTCAGGACTCCTGAAGATCTGGCCAATGTGGGTCTCTATCTTGCAGAAGTGAAGTGGCAGCACCCAGCTCCTACGCTAAGCAGTCTTGGGGAGAAAGCAAGCCCCAATACCAAGCTGATATTCCCACTGTCTAAAGGAACATACCTCGTGTAATATCCTGGGGAGGATGTGACAGAGGGCATTGGTGAGAGGTTGCTAACATTATGGGTGTGCTACAGTCTTCACCTAGGACAGGAGCACTTGTCCACAGTCTCTTTATCCACAGGGGCTGTAGTCAAGTCAGGACCACAGAGAAGTGTAAAAGTTGAGTAGAGTTTGGACTTAAGGAAATATTCAGAGACACATTCAGAGAGGATCCAGTCAGAGGCAATACTTGATTACGTGCCTCCAAGGGAAATCAGTTATTCCACACTAGAGTTACAGATAAAATCTGGGTCTAGAGAGACAAAAGAATCTACTAAGGATGGAAGGAGAGGATATTCGAGGTTTATACTTCTCGCTGAGTATTGCTGCAAAATTTACTATAAACAAAAATCCACCTGGTGTATTACCATGGAGTTCCAGAGGCCAGGAGTCTAGTGTATTACAGGCAGTTCTTGAGGCCAGAAGTCCTGGTGTATTAATTATTAGGTAGTTCTGGAGGCCAGGAGTCCTGGACCAAAGCACTGGCAGTTGGCAGGCCTGCTGCGCTTGCTTTGTCTTCAAGCTCAGCAACTTTACAACTGTGAATCTGTCTTTCTCCTCATCTTCCTTCCTCTCTGGTGTCTCCTTCATCTTTTCATTATCATAGACCCATCCCTGACTTGGGCTATCATGTCCTGCCTCCCTCTCATAAGGATTAGATAAGTGATTAAATGGTGTCAACTTGGGCAACTATAGTCAGAAAAGACTTCAGGACAAAAGCTAAGAAGACAAATGGCAGGTACTGCCTTGTTGGGCATAAACCTAGATCTAGGATTGGAAAGAAATGTGGGCAGATGAGTATGAGAACAGGCAAGGTCCACGCGGTAGGAATTGCTGAATTCCAGGCCAGTAGGAGGATGATAGGATGGGGCTTGTCAGCTCGGTGTAAGGGTAACGTTCAATAGAAGAACTGAATCATTATAGGAATGAATAGATGGGATCCCAAGGGGTTTAAATCCTGGTGAAGCTCCACAGAATCTCCCATTGGGAGATACTTAAACACTTCCTTGAACAGTATTGACCCCTTCAAATTAGCATTTGTTCATCAGCTTCAACAACGTCTAGTCCTCTGCCTTTTCCCAAATGACAAAGTTAACTCATAACTGCATGATAGGATTATCCAGTATTCTTAACAGTCACCAAGGAAGACCAGAATGTAAATGGATCTAAACAAATTGCACAGTCTGTGCAGTGGTGTCCCCTGGGCTTAAGAGGTAACCTGTAGTAGGTGGTGTAATTGAAATGAGTGAGATTCCCTCAAACCTTTTGGCCTACATGAATATTTTGATTGTTAATTTAATCCATGTTTCAGAATCAAATAAGTCACTCCAGGCATGGTAGTGCACGCCTTTAATCTCTGCACTTGAGAGGCAGAAGCAAGTGGATCTCTGTGAGATTGAGGCCAGTGTCTGCTCTACATAGGGAGTTCCAGATGGGCTGGGGCTATGGGAGACCCTGTCAGAACAGACAAACAAAAAACCCAAACAAACAAACCAGAATCAAATAAGTTGAAGATAGAAAACTGACAGAGACGAAATAAAGGGAAGAAGATGACTGCCCACCAGCTGCCAGTGTTGCTGGTTAGGGCTGCTGAACCCAGAGAGCTATAAACAAAGGTGACCTTGGGGCTTACAGCCCAGTTAAAAGTTTACCTGGAACTTATGCTCCTTAAAAATAAATCTTTCCCTAATCACCCTCCAAAAAGTGGACCGCTAGTGGCCTCGGCTCAGCCAAAGGAAATTGAAGGGATTACAACAGATGTCCCTGTGAAACTTCTTTCCTGGGGGGTATGAGAGAAATGGGCTTGGGTGGAGGTGGAAGGTTGGGAGGTTGGGGAGTGTGAGGAGGTGGTGATTCTAGTTATCCTGATTATGAAGCCCGGGAAGCACAGGGACCTGGTAAACTTATTCTCTGGGATTGAAAGGGACAGCCTAAGTAAACTGACTGGACAGTTTACCTAGGTGCCAAAGAGAACGAGTTCTGGCCAGAGTGGTGGGAACTGGGGCTGCTCTCAGTGTTTGTAAGTTACGATTGCATGGTGTTTAAATTAAATGACCCATGGTTGTTAATATCATCTTCTCTCTCCTCCCTCCCTCCCTCCCTCCCTCCCTCCCTGCCTCCCTCGCTCTCTTCCTTCCTTCATCTTCCCACTGTTCTTCATACAACTGCTTCATGGAACACAGTAGGTCCCTTAAATCACATTCTCTCCTTGTGAGACTGTGACTCTGGGTCACAGGACCAATCTAAGAGGCAGGATGGATGCAGTGTATAGGAAGAGGCTGGTCTCTCTACACTTTTGTCCCCATTGTCTTTGACTTACAATAAGCCCCAGGAAGTTGTTAATCAGCAGGGCCTGCCTAGCTGAGAAGTGTTTTCATCTGAAAGCTCTAAGCAGGATCCAGTCAGCAAGTTTCAAAGCTTTAGCAGAAACAATGCTGAACTATGATGAGATGAAATCTTGGGACAAAGAAAAGGCAACAAAATGTTTTATGTGTTGACATTTTTATTAGTAATATATAACCAAAGGAACAAAATTGACAAAGATAAAATTCTCCAAGTGGCAGTGACTCATTACATCATGGAGAACTTGTCACGCATCCGGAGACCGTGGAGGTAGCCGTCTTCCTTCATTGGACACCAAAGAAAAGAAACTCACAAAAACATCTTGTCAGGGTACATTCCTTTCTGCTCCAGATACAGAGTACCTATCAATTCCCCCTCCTCCCTGCCCCCCCCAGAAAAAGTAGAAGAAATCATCCATTAGAATAACACTAATGTTAATTCCTATGTTTATAAATATTTTCAGTCCTTTCCAAATTTCCAAATGTCCAATTAGTCTAGGGCTGCAGAAACTCCTAGGAGAAGAGGGAGTCTTCTGATCACGCCAGCATCTATGCTTCTCAGTTGAAATGTGTCCTTGGAAAGGGTAAACTGTGAGCCTTCAGTTATCTTCTTGTGGCCTATAGGAGGTCTCCCTGTAATCTTTGACCACTGAGATTTAAGAGATTTGTTATCAAGTCAGTAAGAGCAATTCACAGAGAGGGTGTGAAGGAGGCTTAACATCAGGAAGAACGTCAAGTCAAAGGCCCATGTGGAAACCAAAGGCTTGTGAAAGCAGAAGCATGGCAGAAATAGGGATTAGCTTGGATAGAGAGTAAGAGATCATGGTGGGCCCTAGTGCTTCACATGGGACGCAGCAACCTTGCCTTCCACACCAGGAAGTGCTAACCAGTAGGACATACTATTCCAATATGAAGACGCTGAGCAGGAGACAGCTCTTCAGCAGAAGCCCCCAGACACTCTCTGCCCTCCAGCCCTGCCGCTTTCTCCCAGCCTCTCTTTCCTCTGCACGAGGATTCTGTTGTTGGAGTGTTTTGGTCTGCTTCTAAGCTGCACCAAACTTGTTCCCACCCACAGCTCCTCCAGGAGACCCAGTCTTGATAAACTCAGGGTAGCCCCTTCTAGAAGCTTCCCACAGCTCAGTTTCCCCTTGACTTTGGCAGGCTGCTGTACCTTCTGCCATTCAGCTTTCAACCTGTGTGTTCTACTTGGTAACAGTTTCACTTTTGACTGTATTGAAGTTACAGAGACTGGCTTTATCTTCTCTCCTGAAATAATGAAAAAGTAAAATTAAACAGCAGAAAATACGTTTTAAATCATTTAAAGGAAACAAACAGCAGACAACAGCTGCCTCTGTGAGGGCAGAGGTTCCTGAGAGACAGAAACAGGTGAAGAATAGAAACTGAGCCTCATCCAGGATCTGATACAATGTGGAAACCTGGGGGAGCACTGAGATGCCCTGGGTTGAAGATGCAGGATATACTTCAAGGGAAAACAAGGCAGTCAGAATAGTGAGCAAATCTTTAGAGTAGATCCGTCTGCAGAAAAAAATGGAGACTCCTGCAGGGTCTTGTTGACCGTTTACTGATTTGTACATATGAGGAGATTAGTTGACTTACTGGAGAAACCATCAGAAGTGTAAGTGAGCTGCATCTATTGGACCTCATCAAAAACACAAAAATTTTGTCCCTTAAATGGCACCATCTCTTAAGTGTAGAAAAGGAAGAAATTAAGAGAAAGGCTTTGCAAAGTGCACATGTGACCAGAAAGAGACCTGGGTGAGGCCATAAAAGAAAGCCTCTCATCCGTAAAAAAATACAGACCAACAGTCCACATGGGCAAAAATTCCTGTAGATATATCACAAAAATGATGTATGAGCGATCAATAATGAATGAAATTATGATCAGCATTCCATTAAGGAAATGAAGATTCAAACTACAATAGAAGACCATTTTACACACTCCAGAATGGCTATCACTAAGAAGCCATGTAAACAATTGTTGACAAGGAGGTGAAGAAGCAGAACTCACGTATGCTGCAGTGAGAGTGGCTGCCACACTGGAAACTATATGTCAGTTTCTGCAAAAGTGAAATAGAAACCTGCGTTGTTACTCACCAATTCCACCCCAAGGTATTTACCCAGGAGCTGTGAAAGCATACATTGACACAAACACAGACAGTATATTTTTTTTTGTATGTGTATGAATGTACTGTCTGCATGCAGGTCTGTGCACCCATGTCATGCAATGCCGCGGCGGTCAGAAGAGGGTCTCGGATTCCCCTGGAACTGGAGTTCTCCTGGAATTGGAGTTACAGACAGTTCTCAGCCGCCATGTGGGTGCTGGTGATAGAACCCGGATCCTCTGCAGCCCAGACATGTATGTTTTTAACAGCAGTTTACAGAAAAGATGATCAGCCTATAGACCGTACAGGAGAGCCTACTACTGTTACTCTGCTGAATGGACATAGCACCAAACTGACTTGAATGACTTACTGTTATACCAATAGATTATATCTCTCAATTCTCACCACAGACCCTTCTTCAAGCAACAGATGGTGATTAACCCAGAAAGCCACAAATGGCCAAAGGGAAGAGAATAAGAGACTGCAGAGTGCTTATCCCTGAATTAGACACATGTATCAAACCATTGCTACCTAAGGCTCAGAGATCATTGTGGAAAAGGGGGTGGCAGAAAGATTGTAAGAGACAGAAGTGGTGAATAACCACAAGAAAAGTTTCCCAGACAGCTGGGAAGTTATTCATATGAACTCACAGCAATAGAGGGTACGCACAAAACCCATGCAAGTTCAAGCCAGATACAATCCCAGTACAGAAATGGAGAAGTGGATACAAAGGCCTAACCTTAGCTGAGATGCTGTTGGCAACCGATAGCTGGGAAGAGAAGCAGAGTCAGTTTTCTTTAGGGATGTGACGCTAGATAGGTTAACCAGGCTCCAGTGGATGGATGCATACCAAAGGACATTTGGCCACACAAACTTGACTGAGTAGGCCTTAACATATATGGATGTATGGGACTGATGTGGGTATGTGCACATGAGTGTAGGTGTCTGCAGGGGCAGAGGTGTCGGATCCCCTACGGTAAAGTTACATACAGGAGGTTTTGAACCCACTGACATGCATGATGGGAACTGAACTTGGGTCCTCTGCAAGAGCGACATGTGCTCTTACCCTTTAAGCTATCCCTCCAGGCCCTCATTCATTACATTTTTTTAAATTTTATTTATTTTTGTATGTGTATGAATGTACTGTCTGCATGTAGGTTTGGGCACCCGTGTCGTGCAATGCCGCGGAGGTCAGAAGAGGGTGTCGGATTCCCCTGGAACTGGAGTTCTCCTGGAATTGGAGTTACAGATGGTTCTCAGCCGCCATGTGGGTGCTGGGGATCGAACCCCGGTCCTCTGCAAGAGCAGTCCGTGCTCTTAACCTCTAGGCTATCTGTCCAGTCCCCCATTCATGACATTTTAAAACTTGTAACAGAATCATGGGTCCACAAGATGGCTCAGTGGGTGAAAGTGCTTACCGTATAAGTTTGGTGACCTAAGTTTGATCCTTGGAATACACATAAATGTGAAAGGAGAAAACTAGGTCCACAGAGTTATTCTCTGACCTCCACCCTCACATCATGGCATAAGTGTCCACACACACACACACACACACACGTCATGTACACACACATACACAGACAATAACAACACCAATAAAATTATTGTTGGGGCTAGAGAAATGGCTCAGTAGTTCTAAGTGTATATCGCTCTTGCAGAAGATGACAGTTCAGTTCCCATGTCAAGTGGCTCACAACTGCCTGAAACTTCAGCTATAAAGGATCCAGCACCCTCTTCTGAACTCCAAAGATACATGCATTAATAATTAAAATTAAAATATTTTAATTAACATTTAAAAAAAGAAGCATGGGTGTTACCAAAGTGATGTGTCCAAGAGATGAAGGAACAGTGCAGGATTCGAAACATGCCAGGTGGGAATAACAGCAGGTTCTAGTTCTAGAAGAAATGTGAGTAAGCTTGAAGACACAGCAAGAAAAAAGGTGTTTAAATTAAACAAATGGGGAAATATACTTCTTTAAAAATGAAAAACTATGAACTGTGGCTAAATTTATTCCAATAAAAAAAATCTAGAGTCAATCCCAGCATACAGAAGAGAAAGGCAGGTGGAGCATTGTGAGTCTGAGGCCAGCCTGGGATTGTCTACAGTGAGTTCCGGTCCAGCTTGGGCTACATAGTGAGACCCTGTCTCATAAAACCAATATGACAACAAAACCCCCTATGAATCCACAATTGCAAGAAACTCAAAGAAATCCAAGCAAAGAACAATGAAGAAAATTACCCCAAATTACAGCATCATGAAATTACTTAAAACCAGTTCTGTAGAGAATTTCATAAATGGCCAGAGAGAAAGGACATAAGATGTACACAGAATCCAAGATAAGAATTTATGCAAATGATACAATGGAGTAGTATCATTAATATGAAAGAAAATTCCAGACTATTAACCAAGATAGCCAAATGATTAAAAATGTCTTTCAAGCCAGGCATGGTGGTTCACAGCTTTAATCCCAGCACTCGGGAGGCAGAGGCAGGCGGATCTCTGTGAGTTCAGGGCCAGCCTGGTCTGTAGAACGAGTTCTAGGACAGCTGGGGCTGCAGGGAGACCCCGTCTCAAAAAGACAAAAAAAAAAAATGTCTTTCAAAGAGAAGATGAAGTAAAACCTTTCTCAATTTTGCCAAAGTCATCTCAAGTTGAATACTGAATACAGAACCATGACAGAGCCTCACTGGTAGAACTCTGCTCAAAAGCCATGCAGGGAAAGAGATATCCAGGAAGGAATGGCTCAAGTGAATACTATGGACACCAATAAGACTATTGAGATAATATTCTTTTCAATTGTAGACATGGAACACCAAATCATTTTAGCAAATTGTTATAAGCAAAGGGAGATTAAACAATAAACCACAGAAAAGATAAAATGGAATTATAAAATATACTTAAATTTGAAGAAAAGCAAGATGAGTAGGCAGAGAACAGAACAAACTTTTAAAAAACTTGTTAGATGACAGGCTTAAGTCTAGTCATTTTAGTAATAAAACCAAATATAACTAGCCTAACTTGCTCTTGCAGAAGACCACAGTTCAGTTCAGTTCCCATGTCTAATAGCTTGCAACTGCCTGAAACTTCACCTCCAAAGGATCCAGCATCTTCTTTTGGACTCCAAAGACACCTGCACTCATGTGCACATAGCCCCCCCCATATATACTAATAATTAAAATATCTAATTCAAATTTAAAAATAGAGGCATGGGTGTTAAAAAAGTGATAATGGCAAAGATTGTCCCATTGAGTTAAAAAGTAAGAGCCAACTGTATGCTACTTACGAGAAATGTACTTAACTGACAGAAATGCATTTAAAATCAAAAGATGTAAATATGTTTAAAATAAAAGGATGTGGGAGAAAAATGTACAATCTTAATAAACAGGAAAAAATATTGAGGGCTTTATTATCAGAAAAAGTCAATTCCAGAACAAAGAATATCACCTATCATGAAAAGAGTTGGTTTTTAATAACTTAGAACTAATTTTATGCAGAGTATTTAATTATCCTAGTTATTTTTATAAATACTACAGGTTCAAAATATATGAAACAAAAACTGACAGGAACACAAAAGGAAATGTACAACCCACAATCAATCACACTCATAGATTTCAAGAAATTAGAAATTAGAACAAGGAGACTCAAAATCATAATGACATAGGAAACCTGAATAGCAGTGTCAACCAACCTGGTAAAAGTGATGCTTAAAAGACACTGTACCAGAAACAGCAAAATATGCATTATTTTAAATTGCATGCAGAATATTTTCTAAATAAAATCATTTCAAAGTCTTAATAAATCTATAAGAATTCAAGCCATACACAGTATGGTCCTAGCTGAATAAAACTAATTGGAAATCCATACACTGTTGTAGAACTATTTGCAGAGAATTACCAAATATCTGTAAATTAACACATACCCCAAAGAATAAATGAAAATGGAAACCAGAAAGTGGTTAAAATTGAATTAAATGAAAACACGTGAAAAGGAACAGCAAACTTCATCAAGGCCTACCGTAATTGCTCTAAACAGCCCTTCTGTCACCTTTGGCTCAATCCCCAGTCTTTATTTTCCCATAAAATCTCCCCATGTCTGATATTTCATATGTATATAGTCATTTAACTTATTCTTTGCCTGACTCTTCCCCTTTGACTGGAGACTATGTAAAGAAGCTTTGTCTCTTCATTACTGGTCCCTAGGACAGTACCAGACACTTACTGAAATAATAAATGAATGGACGGATGAATGAATGAATGAATGAATGAATGAACACAAAGAAGGCACTAGGAAGGGCAATAAGGCCTGGATATAAAGGGTAAAAAAACCCTCTGCACTGTCAGACCATGTCACAGCTGCTTGGTGACGGTTTAGCAAACAGAACCTGAAAGCTATTCTGCGAAAGCATTCTCATCCCTGACAACAGATGCTATTGAGAGCCACAAGGCGTAAGTCCTCTGGGAAACTGATCCCCTCCTGTAGGAAGGTCTTCCTACATTCTCTTACATTTTTTTCTATTATATTTTATTTGCTTATTTTGCACAGGTGTGTACAAATGTGCACACCTGTGTATGTGTGTGGGCATGTATGACATCTGCATGTGGAAGTCAGAGGGAATTGGTTCTTTCCTTCTGTCATGTGAGTCCCAGAAATTGTACCCACATTGTCAGATTTGGTGGCAAGGGCCTTAACCCGCTGAGCCCTCTCACCAGCCTTCTCCCTGCATTCTCTTCTGTACTGGAATCTGTCTTTTCTTTGCCTCCGTGGAGCGATAAATCATTGATTATAATGTCTACAGCTAAAGTCTTGGAAATTCATAACTGTATGGAACACAGGTTCTGTGAAGATGAACACGACATGAATAAAATTAACATATTGCAAACTAAATTAAGTCATGAGTAAATCTCTCAAGGGTTTAGACAAATCTCATAAACAAGCAGAAGTTGAACCGAAGACTTGGATTAATATATTTAAATTAACCTCAAACAAATCTCAATTTGAACTCTGCAAGGTATGACAACAACAACAACAAAAAAAGCCCCACTGTCTACTCACAGTGCCCTTGGTTATCTTCTGAGAACACCAGTGAGACCCTCATCTTTAAAAAGATGCACTGCCATACTGGCAAGTAACCAACCACATTCTAATTGGATTTAAGGTCTGCTTCACAGGATGGTGCTCACACCTGATACTGACATCAGGCCTTGGAACCTGAGGCTGGACAAGTCAAAGGTAATAAAGAAAAGGCTAATATTAGTTTCTACTAAGCAGATATAGTATTAAACTGACTCCTACTGATTTCTTGTTATATCTATAAATTAATACATCTCTCAACTCTCACCAGAGAAGCTTCCTTATGCAGCAGATGGTGATTAACACAGAAATCAATGTGTAGAGAATAAGAGGCTGAACAATGCTTACCCCTGAATTGAATACCTATATCAAACTTTTATCTCCCAAGGTTTAGAGATCACTGTGGAATAGGGGGTTGAAAGATCCTAAGAGCCAGAGATGTTGGATGACCCAAAGAAACAGATTTATAGACAGCTGCGCAGTTACTCATATGAACTCATAGCAATGGTGACAGCATGCACAAGACCCATGTAAGCGCAAGCCAGACAAAAATACAATAAAAATGTATTGTATGAAATTTTCTAAAATTTAATTAAAAATTCAAGTATTGGGGCTGGAGAGATGGCTCATCGGTTAAAAGCACTGGCTGTTCTTGCAGAGGACCCAGGCTCAATTTCTAGCACCCACCTGGTGGGTTAACAATCATCCATAACTCCAGTTCCAGAGGAATTTGACACACTCTTCTGACCTCCACTGGCATTGTACAGCATGGGACATGGGTACATTTACATACAAATAAGTAATATACTCAAACACATGAAATAAAAATAAATTAAATATATCTAAAAATTCAAGTATAGCAAAAAAAAAACCCAAAACCAAAAAAAAAAAAATGTGGAGAGCGATCAAAGAAGCCACCTGATGTTGACCTTTGGCCTCCACATGTATGTGAATCCTCATGTACTACATATACACACATATATGTTACCACACATATGGAGATATGCATACACACATGCACACCACACACAGGTAAAAGTCACCTTAAGAATGTCTAGGATGACCTCAGACCAAAATGCAAAGACCAAGTGGCCACAGATACAGTGTTACCAAGGCATGAAAACTGCAGCAGACCGCCTGCACTGTCTCCCCAGAGCTTTCCTTGTATCTGTACACTTCTACGTACTAATTTAAATTTAGTTTATGCAAGGTAACTAACCAAGTCTTTCTTATTTACATTATGCATTTCATCTCGATCTTTAACATTTGAAATTGTCAGTGAAATTATTGAGAGTAAAAACAGTAGAATTCAAATGGAAGGGGAAATCCCAGAATATGGGTAATCATGACTATTAAAACTTGTTCTATATGTGTTTGTTCTGTCTGGATTCATGCTTTTCTACTGTATATAGGAGGCAAGGTGTACATCAAGTAATAATTCTGTTGATGGTTACTATCATTGTCCCGTAAAGCTTTAAGTGGCCTAAGTTATCTTTGAGTCTTGGGAGTGGTATTAAAGTACACAGAACTGTTATTTCTCATTCCAAAAGGGTCCCTTCAACTGACCTATAGAGATGGGCTTAGAGTCACACAGCTTTGGGCATAGCTCAGCTTGGAATGGTGACCTATCAGAACCCACTTCTTTAAGCTGACCAATCCAAAATTAAGGAAGGGGTACCTGCCCATACCATCAAAACACTTAAAGGCCCAAGCCCTCCTGGGGACTTTGGATTTCTTAATGTCTGAATCTATCCATTTGTGGAGAACTTTCACTCTGTGTGTGTACATGTGTGTGTTGCTTTACTTTTCATAAAGTTTGTTATCTGTTGTATCTGAAGGGGAAAAAAAAGTGGTTTGATGGGAAATAGGCAAAAATGCATATACTATATTATATACACATATATTTATACATATACATATACATACATACATATATTTACATAATTGTAAATTTACATATGCATATATGTAGTATCATATTTTTTGGCTACAGATATGTTCTATAAAGTCCTGTTGGATTCCTGAGTGCTGAAGGGAAATCTGATCTTGAACAGAAAGCACATTTACCCTGTACTTCTGGGTCAAGGTCCTATTTCTTTGTGCTTCTACCATGGCCTGGTGCTATGGTACAGATGCCAACAAAACTATCAATACCTATAATCAGTCAAGAGAAGAATTACATAGATGAATATATTCTTATTCTGAAAATGAATATCAAGCCTCCTCTTCAATTTATTTTTCATTATTCAGTCTAAGCAATTCTCATGTCTGTTCTTTGCAGTTTCCACCTATCCATTGTTTTCTTGAAATACATATTTCTCTTAAGGTACGGTTATCAAAGCTGGACAATGAACACAATCTAATTAGATATATTCACTGATTTAAATTTCACAAAATCCTATAAATACTGCCATTAGCTTTACTGTAAGGCCCAGGAAACTGAAACCTAAAGAGAGATAAGGAAGCAGAACCCCCAACTAGGCAGACTTGGTCTAGAAATTCCTGCTCTTCAGTGTCCTGCTAGGACTGTTTACTATCTGACTTTGCTTCTGTTTAAGCCAATGTTGATAAAATAGTTCACAGCACTAAAGATGAACTTCATATTTGAAGAGAAATCTCTCACCTGTAAAATACAGAAAAAAAAGACACAAAAAGCAAAAAGTGAGCAAATAGAAATAGTGGCAAGCCAAGTGGGAGAAAACTTTTAAAGTTTGAAAGAAAGGAAACTTTTAAAGAAAGGAAAGAACAGATTTCATAGTAAAGTCTGCCTATATGAAAATATAAAGTGGTCTTAAAATGGAATGCCTAGAATAGATGAGATTTTTTAAATTATATTATTACTTTTATTTTCTCTCTCTCTCTCTCTCTCTCTCTCTCTCTCTCTCTCTCTCTCGTGTGTGTGTGTGTGTGTGTGTGTGTGTGTGTGTGTGTGTGTGTTTAGGGTGTACCAGGGCACATGTGAGGGTCAAAGGACAACCTGCAGGAGTTGGTTTTCTCTTTCCACTATGCAGGTACTGGGGACTGAGCTCACGTCATCCGGTTTGGTCCCAAGTGCCTTTTCCCAGTGAACAATTTTGCTGGCCCAGCATCAACACATCTACTGACTGGGTGGGGACTGCTGTCTCACTCATTTTTGCTTTTTCGTTGGGAACTTGTTTCCATACAAATTATAAATAGTCCATGTCTTCCTTTTAGAAATTGGTATTATCATAGTAGGATTATTTTTGTTGGATATGAGAGTCCTTGAAACCACGTTTCTGGGGAGGGATCCCATGACTCCAGTCACACTTAAGAGAATTCTAGGAGCAACTGCCCTTTCAAACAGGGCAGAGTCTAGCCCACAGCTCCGCACAAGGTAGGCAGTGAGCTTAGTCCAATGCCTGTAGCTCAGCGCCCTGTTCATTCAACAGAGCAGACCACAGAACAGAGGCCCGGCACCCTTTTACGCTGAGGCCTTGCTTGCTTTATTAGTCTGCCCCTGGGCTTCCGGCACATGCCTCAGGGTCTCGACTGCTCTCACCCACGTTGCCAGTCAAAACTTGGCCCTCCCAACTCCATTGTGCTCTGCTCTGATGTTTGTTTATTTCATAGACCAACTGAACTGCTGAGAATGGTTCAATTAGTCACTCTCAGACCACACATTTGCATCTCAGCAGGTATACTCAAAACTCATCTCAAGGCCAGCCTTGCCTTGGCAGTGACCAATAGCAGACTTACCATTTGTGCTCCATCATCAAACTGAAACCAGGTCACAGCATTTCTAATGGGCTACCGAACCTGGTATCCCATACCAACCCTGGGCCTGTAGGAGAGATACACACTTCATTGCTCCTGAAGCAGCAGGATTTTAGGTAGTGAGGAGACTGATGCTCACAGAGGCTGGACTCTGAGTGGTCCCAGACAGCTGCTTCCCATGTTTCTGTGGGAAGGGCAAAGTCTCTGACCTTCTGGGTAGAGGGGCTTCCCCAGCACATATGTCACAAGCTCACTTTGCATTGCCCACATAGCCCTGTGGAGACCCTCAGGCTGGTGTTGGGTTTCCCTAAACTGGTAGTTCCTGGTTAGCACTGGCTCCAGTCAAGCTTACAAACCAGAAAGCAATTAACAAATGTATCTATTTATTATTTATCTATTTCTATTTTTTTGGCTTTTATTGATGTTTCGTGTATTTGACATCATTCTTCAATTCAGTTTAGGCATATTCCCTTTTCCCTTCCCCCCACCCCACCCCAGATCATGCATTCTACCATAACTGTCCTGCATAATTCTCTCAGTCTTTTTTATGCTTAGAAACTCACATTTTCCTCCATTAATTTTATGTTACTCTAAAATATGGATACATACTCTCCACCCATATACAGTAATTACAGAGTCTGAAAATAAGTGGTGGGTGGATTCTAGAGCCCCTTGAGAGATTTACATTATAACAACATAGTTGCTTTCAGATAAACAGAAATACAACAATAATGCTATTCAGCTTGCCTTTCATGTGGGGGATTTGGTGTTAGCATCCACAAATGAGGGAAACCATTCGCCATTTGTTCTTCTGGGACTGTGTTACTTCACTTAGCATAATGGCTTTGAGCTCCATCCATTTACCTGTAAAGTTCATAATGTCATCTTTCTTTACCGCTGAATAGTGTAGATGTACCACATTTTTGTCATCCACTCATCTGTTGAGGGACATTTGGGTTGGTTCCAGCTCTTTGCTATTGTGAAGAGAGCTGCAATAAGCATGGATATGCATGTATCTTTGTGGTAGGATGAGTCTAGTCTTTGGGGTATATACCCAGAAGTGGTATGACTGGGTCAGGTGGTAGGTTCATTTTGAGTCTTTTAAGGGTTCTCCACACTGCTTTCCATAGTGGTTGTACAAGTTTACATTCCCATCATCAGTGGATGAGTGTTCCCCTTTCCCCACAACATCTCCAGCATGTTATCCTTTGTTTTCTTGATCTTAGCTAGTCATATCAGTGTGAGATGATATCTGAGAGTGGTTTTAATTTGCATTTCCTTAATTATTAGTGATGTTGAAACACTTTTTAAGATGTTGCGCAGCCATCTTACTTCCTCAACTGTGGAAGTCTCGTTTCATCTCTTTTTAACTCCATCTTTGTTGGGTAGGTCTTTGTTTCTTTCTTATTTCTTTTTTTTTTTTTTTTTAGTAGTTTATATATTCTGGAATGGTTAATGCTGTCAGATGTATCACTGGTAAAGACTTCCGCCCCCACTCTGTGGGTTTTCCTCTTTCACTTCACTGATTGTTTCTGTCCCGGTACAGAAGCTGTTGAGTTTGATGAGGTCCCGATTGTCCGACTGTTGAGACCTTATTTCTTGTGCGGTTGCTGTCTGTTTAGAAAGTCTTTTCTATGCCTATGCCTTATAAGTTAGTCAACTTTTTCTTCTGTCACCTTCAGGGTTTCAGGCTCACGTTTAGATCTTTGAGCCACTTGGAGTGATTTTTTTGTACAGGGTGGAGGTAGGGGTTTAATTTTGGTTCTTCTAAACAGATGTGATCCAATTTTGCCAAAGATGCCTATCCTTCTCCATTGAGGGTTTTTTTTTTTTTTTTTTTTTCCTTTGTCAAAATATGAGGTAGCTGGAAATTGTAGAAAATGAGCTCAAGTTTGGATCTTCAATTTTGTCCATTGATCAGGGGTCGGTTTTTTTTTTTTGCCAGTACCCGGGCTGTCTTTATGACTAAGGCCCGGTAATATAGTTTGAAATCTGGTAGGGAAATCCCCCCTGTATTGCATTTTCCACTCAGGTTGCTTTAGCTATTTGGGGTCGTTTGTTTTTCCATATGATTTAACGGATTTTTTTCCAAGTCGGTGAAGAAGCTTATAGGGGAGTTTGATTGGGATCACATTGAATAAGGTATAACAACTTTGGGTAAAATGGAGATTTTTACCATATTAATTTTCCCAATCCATGAGCAGGGGAGGCCTTTCAATCTTTTGATTATAGTTCAATCTCCTTCTTCAGGGGTTTACAATGTTTTTTGTAGAGATCTTTGGTTTCGTTGGTTAGGTTTGTTCCAGTAATGAATTTATTTTTGAGGCTATTATGAGTGGGAAGGGTCTTCTTATATGCCTTCTCCACTTGTTTAATTGTTGGTATAAAGAAATGCTACTAGCTACTGATTTTTCTAGGTTAATGTTGTAGCCTGCCACATTACTAAAACTCTTTTTTTTTTTTTTTTTTGTCTTTTTCAATACAATGGTCTCCCGTAGCCCCAGCTGTCCTGGAACTCACCTGTAGACCAGGCGGGCCCTTAGAACGCACAAGGATCCACCTGCCGCTGCCTCCCCAGTGCTAGGAATTAAAAGGCATGCACCACCCACCACGCCCAGCTTACGAAAACGCTTAATCATTTCTAGAAGTAGAAGTTTTCTGGTGGAAGAGTTTTAGCATACCGTAAGGGTAAATAAATCTCCTGGAAAAAGGGGATGAGCCTTAACTTCCTCTTTTCTGATGAGTACTGCTTTAATTTCATTCTCTTGGCCGTATTGCCCTAGCAAGTTGTTTCCAAGCACTACTGTGTTGAAGAGGAGTGGCGATAAGGGGCCAACTTTGCCAAGTTTCCACCTTTAAGGGAAATGGTTCCAATTTTTCTCAATTCAGGATGATGTTGTGGCAGGGGGTTTTGCTATATATGCGTAGGTGATCATGCTGAGTAATGTTCTCTTCGGTCCAGTTCCCTCTAAACTTTAAACATGAAGGATCTTCATGGATCTTGTCAGGCTTTTTCAGCATTGAGATGATCATGTGGGGTTTTTTTTTTTTTTTTTTTTTTTTTTTTTTTTTTTTTTTTTTTTTTGATTTTCGTATGTTGACCAATCCCTGCATCTCTTGGTATGAATCCAACTTGGTCATCCCGGGAGTCGTTTTGAGGTGGGTCTGTATACGGTTTGCAAGTACTTTTGTTGAGAATTTTTTTGCATCTGTAATGTTTCATTAGTGAGATGGGTCTCTAGCTTTCTTTTTTGTAATCTTTGCCTGGTTTTGGTATTAGCATGATGCTGGCTTCATAGAAGGAATGTGGGAGAATTCCTTCTGTATCCTTTTGAAAGTTGAGTAGCAGTGGTTTGTAGGACCTCTTTAAATGTTTTTATAGAATTCTGCGGTGAAACCATATGGACCCTGGATTTTTTTAGTTGGGGGAGTTTCTTATTACATCTCCAATTTCCTCAAATATTATTGGTCGGTTAAACTTTCAATCTCTTCTTGGTTAAGCTTTGTTGGTTCCCAGGATTGCAGATACTCATCCCAAAAAATGTTTTCCTCTTAAGGTTTTTCAAGTTAGTGAGTATAGGTTTTTCAAGTATTCCAGTAGATTTTCTGAATCTTTTCTTTGTCCCTGTTGTGATGTTTCCCCCCTTTCCAGCACAATAACTATTGATTTGGAGTGTTGCTCTCCCCTCTTTTTTTTTTAACTCGGGGGATAGGAAGTTCTGTCTATTTTGTTTATCTTTTCAGAGAACCAGCTTTCAGATTCGTTGATTTTATGTATTGTTTTCTATGTTTCTATTTCATTGATTTCTGCTCTGATTTTTGTTATTTCTTCCTGTCTGTTGGGTTTAGGATTCATTTGTTGTTGTCTCTCAAGTGTTGTTAGATTGTTTATTTTTTTTCCCTTTCTGGTTTTTTTGATGTGGGCACTTAGGGCTATAAATTTCCCTCTCAAGACTGCTTTTAAAGTATCCCACAGGTTTTGTTGTGTTGTATTCTCTTTTTTGTTCAGTTCCATGAATACTTTTATTTCACCCTTTATTTCTTCCCTGACCCATTCATAATTCAGGATTGTGTTGTTTAGTCTCTATGTGTTCTTGTAGCTAGTTGGGCTTATTCTGGTGTTCATATTGAGCTTTATTGCACTGTGGTCTGATAAAATGCATGGAATAATTTCTATCCTTTTGTATTTGTTGAGGTTCTTTTTGTGCCCCAGTATGTGGCCGACTTTGGAGAATGTTCCATGAGGTGCTGAGTAGAAAGTATATTCTCTGGTGTTTGGGTGGAATATTCTGTAGCTGTCTGTGAGGTCCATTTGGTGTATTGTATTGTTCAGTTCTGATGTCTCTCTATTTATATTTTGTCCTGTTGATCTATCCAAGGGGCTCAGTGGGGTGTTGAAGTCCCCCATTATTAGTGTGTTAGGATTAACCTGTATCTTGAGGTCCTGCAGAGTAGTGTTTATAAAGTTAGGTGCACCAGAGTTTCGTGCATAGACATTTAGGATGTGAAGTCTTCATGATTCATTGTTCCTTTGACAAGGATGTAATGTCCCTCTTTGTCTCTTCTGATTAATTTTACTTTGAGATATATTTTGTCTGATATTACTTATCTATTTCTTTATCATTTCATTTATTTTTATTTTTGTGTCTATGAATGTTTTACCTGCATGATGTGTTGCACACATGTACAGTGCCTGTGGAAGACAGAAGAGGAAGTCAGATCCCCTGGAACTGGAGTTACAGATGGTTGTTAGCCTTCATGTAGGTGCTGGTAGTACATGCAAGAGCAGACAGTACTCTTAACCACTGAACCATCTCTCCAGCCCCAATAAATGTAAATCTCTTAAGTAATCCACTAAACGAATAGCAGCCTCATCTTAAAATATGTGTTATGTTGCATCAACTAATAATTATATAGAGGTTACATAATCATTGCATATGATTTTAATAATTATGGTATTTAAATTTCAGATAATTTAAATAATTATTTTAATATAACTTGTTAATATAATCAAATATAAATATATGCAATAAGCAAATGGGTACATTTTATTAAGATAACTACTCCTACAGTCAAAGGCATGGTTATAAATGCTGATAAATTCTCCCGGTTGATATGTAGCTCATTTAAAATTTAAATTAAGCACATGGTTTGAGTGTGTTCAATATTGTCCTTGCACTGAAGTGGTTAACTCACTACATTCTACTGACTGATCCTACCAGCAAAATGGCAAGTGAGCTGCTTAAATGACTTGACTTTTAAAAAAATCAAATAAAGTGCTGGCCTTGTTTAGAGTCAAGCCAGTTTTACATGGAACAGAATCCTGAAGTTTAGCAACAGCCACTTTCTGATGGCCTTGGGTCTGGGCTCTGCTGACCTGTGCACATAGCTGCCCACTAGTGACAGGTCCTGCAATTCTGCACGAGTTCCTCTCTGGCTCTGATTCAGTTGACCAGTTGACCCGTTTCTTCCACAGATACATGGCACAAATCACACTGAGATGCTATGAAGCTTAGTTAATATTTAAAACATTTTGATGCTCAGATAAAAGGGGATTCAAGTTGTCACCAATTAGTAGGAAAAGACTAATTATTATACAGACCTATGATCCTTCATAAGTAGCTACATTAAAGGAATCTAAAAGCTATCACTTTTTATGAAAGAGCAGATGGCCTGAGTTAGACCCCTAAACTATAATGAACATGTGATGGTGCTCACAAGTGCCTGTGTGTATCACTAAACAGGATCTTTTCTAAAGGGCTACTGGCAGAAGGAGAGAGAGAAAGGAAGAGAAAACACAATGCCAGTATCACTGTGGTGGTGCTAATCAGTTCCAAATATGGGAATTTATATAGAAAGAAAGCTATCTCTTCCCCTGACTTTAAACTACTTGGAAATATGTTTATATTTTAATTATCCTGTTTAACCAAAATCCAGTAGCTCAGGTAATGCACGCTTCTTGAGTTTCCTCCATGACCTTGCATTTATGGTTAACTACACATGATCCCTAAGACTTCGACAGCCTAGAAGAAAAGGGGAGTCGAGGCTGTGAAGACGACAAGAGGATTGAGCCAACAGCTCAGTTTTCTGCCTTATCACATGCAGTGTCCTTGAAGCTCCTTCTGGGAGCACCCGGGCTTCCGGTCTATCTCCTTTCATCCAGGAGTTTTCTCCTCAATGGTAGTTTTCTTTGCCCCGCTGTGACCCTGCAGACCTCAGAACTGGGTTGAGCACCACTGCTGCTCTGCTCTGCCACATCTCTGAAGGCTCTGGATGGGTCATCACATGCAGGCCCAGAGGTTAAGACACCCTGGACATAATGTTGATTTGGAATGGTCTACCACTAACAAAGAGTCCTACTTCTTCTTCGTGTCCTGGGCCTCATGACCTCTGCTATGGGTTTGTGAGGTGACCAAGGCAACTGACACAAAAGAAGAAGACATTCCACACTCAGAGATCTCTTCCCAAAAGACTGAGGGAAACTGTTCAAAGAAACTCACAATCCCAAGACTCTCCCAACAGGAGTCCAAAGGATTCCAGATGTATTAGTCATGTTTCTGTTGCTGTGATAGAACCATCTCAACCAAGGGGACTTATAAAAGGAAGAGTTTATTTGAGCTTATGGTTGATGATTCCAGAATTAGAGCCCATTGTGGCAGAGAGGCTTGGTGGCAGAAAGTGCCTGAGTAGGAGCAGAAAGCACATCTTCATCTGGGCACAGGAATCAGAGAGAGAGAGAAAGACAGAGAGAGAGAGAGAGAGAGAGAGAGAGAGAGAGAGAGAGAGAGAGAGAGAGAGACTGGAGACTGGAAAGGCCTTTTGAACTCTCTAACCCTGCCCCCAGTGACCTGCTATCTCCAGCATGGCCATACTGTCTTAGACCTCCAAAAATAGAGCCACTAACTGGGGACAAGATGTCCAAATACTTGAAGCCTATGGTGGAAATAATCAAACCACCAGAGAATTTCCGTGTCCTTTCCGCAAACACAGTATCTCCCAGTGCTGCTGAGCTGGTGGGTAGAAAGGAGTTCTCAGTGGAAGACATAGACTGCTCTGGTGGGTAGAGAGGACTCCTCAGCAGAGGACATAGACTGCTCTTAACCTGCCAGTGCTTCCGTGTTCTGAGGTCCCCACCTTAATGTTGAGTGAGGATGGTTCCTCTTCCTCCATCCAAGCAGCTAACATCTGTCTGTATCTCTACTTTCAGAAGATTTGACACCCTCTTCTGGCCACTTCAGGCATTGCACACACAGGTGCACTTACACACACACAGGCAAAACCCTCATGCACATGAAATAAAATTAAATAAACAAAAAATTTCAAAAAAGCATGAACAGCACTAAAGTGACAGAAAGATTAGAGGTGATTAGAAATTATGGTGTCTGGGCTCAGCAGAAAAACCTACTATATTGGTGCTTTCATTAACCCTTACTAATGTGTCATTATAAAGTCATAGCTGAGGTTGGCTAATGTATTACACAATAATCTCTGTGAGTAGATTCAGTTGTATTTCTTTCACTGGGCCTGGATCACCCACCAATGCAAGGGCCTTGACCTCAAACTGTGTTATGCCTTCCAAGAACCTTCCAGAACCCCATGGTACATTTCATCTCCTCCTTTTCTCCATCTCCCCTTTCCTTCCTCTCACTTTCATGTCCAGCCTTTTGACAGACATGATATTATAAATATTGAAGTATGCCTAAGAACTAGTTTGTGAACAGAGGTTCCACCTTACTAGCAGGGAATCTGTCCCTTTTCCCTTTTGAGAAAAATTTATCCAGTTCCTGACTCTTCCTCCTGATCTTCTGTTATTAATTCATTGACTGAGATGCTTGGTTGTGAGGCCATAAGGACGATTTGCTCCTCTAAATTCTGAAGGATGGGCAGGAGGAAGAAGAGGAGAGACGGGAGAAGAGAAAAACTGAAAAAGGAAAAATAAGGTCAGTGAAGAATGACAGTGTGGAACAGTTCCTAGGTCCTCGCCTCTAAGCAATTCCAGATCAATGGAGTTCTATAAGTGACCTGTAAGGAGACATTTTAGAAGGTAAAAGTGTTTTAGGTGATTTAAAAATAGAGCCAAAGAATAAATTTCATAGAAACAAGAAAAAGAGAACACAGATTCTGGAATGCCCTCTGGTTCTTGAAATATGAATAAAATTACTTCCTGAAAGAGCTTAAAAAAGGCTGTTAATCATTCCCTTTTCAGTCACAGTGTTTAGTGGGGTCCCTAGCGCCTGTCTAACAAATAGTGCCATTGGCTTGAGTGAGCTAAACTAGGCATAAGTCCTCACACACTTCCTATATGTCAGAATGGCCCATAAGCTTTTCACATAAACTCTTTACTTGACAACTTCCTTTGTAATTAACCCACAGGGCTGCACACAGGGCCTGGGCCTGTCTGTGCTACCTGTGTTTGCTCAGGGCATCCCTTTTCCCCAGTTCTCCTCTGGATTGGTTTTACAGGACACTCTTAACTCTAATGTTACTGGCACACCAATCTTGCTGAAAGGAGGATCTTGGGAACAGTTTAAAAATTAGATTGATTGGGAGTCTAGGAGAGGTGCTTCCAAGAATGGGCTGAGAAACTTTTTTTCTTCCTGGTTGTTTTCTCCTCTAAGAAAGGGACTATTAAGATCTTCTTGCTGCACGCCTTTAATCCTAGCACTTGGGATGGCCAGAGCAGGTTGATCTTGTTATCTCCAAATATCTCACTCACCAGAGTGAGTTTCAGGACAAGCTGGGGCTACAGGGAGACCCTGTCTCAAAAGACAAAAAAAAAAAAAAAAAAAAAGACAAAAGACAAAACAAAAGATCTTCTTGCTGTAATGTGACATGCTAATGAGTTTGTAGCAGTGTGTGAAGTATTGATGCACTGATTCATTTATTCATGTGCCCCTTGCTGTGTGGTGTGTACTTACCATGGAATAGGTAATGGATTGCTATGCTATGATACATCAAAGAAAGAAGTTATCCACCAGCAAGTGCCTTGAGGTACTTTAAGTCTAGTAGTAAACAATTACGTCCTCAAGTAACCTTCCTCCAAAGTAGAAGGCAATGTCCCAACAAAGGGAGATGGCAAGTTTGTAAGAAAAAGCTTGTAAGGAATTTATAAACTTAACTAAATTGTGTTAATTATTTAGTGTTAGGGACCTCTTAAGTTGCTAAGATTTCCTTGAAATCTTAATTCTGCTTCAACCTCCTATGGACATGAGATTTCAGGCATATTCCAATAAATCCTGTGGTGATTTGAATGAGCGTCCCCCATAGGCTGTAAGTATTCAGACGTTTGTCTCCAGTTGGTGGCACTGTTTTTGGAGGTCTTAGAAGGTGTGGCTGTGCTAGAGGAAGTACGTCACTGGGGGCAGGCTTAGTGAGTTTAACAAGCCTCGTGGTCTCCAGTCGCCCTCTCTCTCTGCTTAGTGAGTTTGGAGCCTCGCGGTCTCCAGTCGCCCTCTCTCTCTGCTTAGTGAGTTTAACGAGCCTCGTGGTCTCCAGTCGCCCTCTCTCTCTGCTTCCTGTGCTCTTTGCAAGATGTGACCCTCGGCTTCCTGCTCCAGCTCCAGCCGCCATGCCTCCCTCTGCAATGGACTCTAATTCCCTGGAACCATCAATCATAAGCTCAAATAAACTCTTCCTTTTATAAGTTCCTTGGTCATGGTGTTCTATCACAGGAAAAGAAAAGTGACTAATACAAATCCAATGGAAAAATGTAAAAAAAAAAAAAAAAGAAAAGCTTGGATATAATTAGGGGACAGTGGAAAATCTTCATGTGGTAACTGAAATTCCCACTCAGACAATAACTTCTGGAGAATAGCTTAACCTTCAGTGGGTAAGAATTCACTGAGAACTCATTGTGATGCTATGGACATCACTCTTGGAAAGCCAAAGAGGTGGCGAGATTCTGGTGTGCCTAAGAAATATCAAGAAAGCCTCACTCTGGTAACCCAGGATATAAAAATATCAAAGAAGACACGGCCCCTGTCGTGGGGGAGATTCCTGTCTGGTGCAGGACATGAAGAGCAGAAAACAGCATTCACATGATTCAAGAAGTACAGCGTTGGAATGCAGACAACCCACAGAGAAGAGCATAAGTGAGGAAGGTAAGAAAGGTGTTCTGGAAAGATCTGCAAGAGGCCTGCAGGCAGAGGACAGACAGACACAGTGACGTTCTTCTCTAGTGACCTCAATAACCAATAGATACCAACATCCCTAGCAGGCAAAGTGCCTGGTGTGGCTTCCCTTTCTGCGACTATTAAGCCACACATGGGAAACATAAAGAGATGATGAGCTGCTAGAATAATTGACAAAACTGAAAGCAGTGACTATGTTCATCACAGTCGCACTGTAAGAATGAGAGGAGCAGTGAGCAGCACTTCTCAGTAGAATAGCCATGGAACAGTCCTGTAACAAGACTAGCAGAAATCCCGTGTAAACAGACATAACTATTGAGGAAAACAAATGCTCTTATAAGTTTAAAATCCTGCCTTCCTCTTTGGGGTTGCAGATCCCTAGCGCTCTGCCATAGCAGGCAGCTTCATTTCTTTACAGGTGGGCTTTCTCACTACAGCTATAGATTTATATATATATTTATATATATATATATATATGATTTATATATATATATGATTGACTGTATTTATGGGGCCTTTTCATCCTCCTGTTGATTTGAAACACAAAGAAAAATGTTCTTCCTGGCCTGTGCCTGGTCTGATCAGCAGAGAAGCTTGGTAGGCTCTCTCTGGCTTGGGATGGAAAATGACTTCTGGTGGGCAGAGAGGAGAGCTCTGGCTAGAAGAGGGCTTGAGCAGCTATGACAGTTGGTGGCTTCTGCCACCGGCATCAAGGAACCCCCAAGGAGTAAAGGGGGTAGAAACATGAGAGTGTTTCCTCAGACCCTTCTTCAGTGCTATGGTTTGGGTATAGGCCGCCTCACCGTTGCTCCTGACAACAGTCCTTATGATAGTCCCTGTGCTATTTCTGGATTATGCCCCTAGCCTGGAAAGTCTTTCTATTCTTACTTTGTTATGATTTTGTTGACTGTTTTGTGGCTTGAGAGGAATCTCATGTAGCAATGGACTAACAAGCTCTGGCTGGAAAGCCAGGAACAGAGACGTCACAGGACATGTGACCCATTCCCCAATCACTCTGCTGGGTGTTTGCAAAGATGTACATCAGGCCTAGGCTGACCAGGCATACTTTTCCAAGGCATTGCCTTTCCTGGAGCCCAGGTCACTGGCTGGGTCCAGTTACCACCACAACCTCCGGCTTGGGAAGGATGAACAGCCACCTTAGGTGCTGAGATAAAGTTCCAGAATCCAGTGCTGGGCTCCCGGCATCGTGACCAAAGAAGGCCTGGCATCCCCCTTGCCTACCTGAGCATGTGGCAAGCTCTAGGTGCCTTCTTTACCATGGTGTGTCTTCAGGATTCCAAACTCTGTCCTCTAGCATCTCACTCTGGGGTCCCCCTGGTCCTGGTAGCAAATGCCACCAATTTTCAGAGCTGCTTAAGCCCCCCTTTTAGTTTAGCTTGAGCTCTCCTCTCTGCCCGCTGGAAGTCGTTTTCCACTCCAGGCCAGAGAGGGCCTGCCAAGTCTTCTCTGCTGATCAGACCAGGCACAGGCCAAAGAGACCATTTTTCTTTGTATTTCAAACCAACAAGAGGACGAAAAGGCCCCATAAATACAGCCCATCATGAGTATTTATATCCATTGCTGCAGTGAGAGAGCCCACCTGTAAGGAAACGGAAGAAGGACGCAAGGAAATAAGAGGAAAAAAAGAAGAAAAAGGAATAAGATTTAGGGAGAAAGGGAGCAGGGTTCATCCTTCTTGTTGCAAAGATCTTGCAGTTTATAGAAAACCACAGCTTTGGACTGTCAGGGCTATTAGCCAAGGGTTAAATGTCACTCATCCTGCCCCTGTGAACAGCTCTGTGTGTGTGTGTGTGTGTGTGTGTGTGTGTGTGTGTGTGTGTGTCTGTTGAGGAGACAAGATATGCCACATTTTTATGCATTTCAAATTGAGCCACGCTGGCCTGGAGATGACCTGCCACACGATTTTTAAATTATCTCTGTGCGCGCTCTGCTTGTTTTGGAAATGCTCTAAATAAAAATAATGGACTGTCTTTTAATAAGTCTCATTGTGAGGATTCCACATATCAAACAGCGCGGTGCAGCTCGGAGGCAAACGGCGGGCATGTGTGATCTCGCTGGAAGAGAGACAAATGGTGCTGCGGGGAGCTCCATCCAGGGACGGCTGACAGGAAATGGCATTCGCAAGCTGACACATCTGTCAGGGTGCAGAATATTGGCACCTGTCATGCAATTTCAGTCATGACTTTTAATAAAGCTGCTTTCCCTTAGGTAAAATTGGAACTCGACTGTAATATTAGCTGCAAGCTCGTCTTGTGTTCCCCTTCAGAGCGCTTTTGTACGTGAGGCGCTTCCAATGAATCTGGGAAGAGAGCTGAAGAAATGATGTTTACCAGCGCTGCTGCCTGCCCAGAACTCTAGATCTGAAAAAGATGTTGCCCGGGGTTTTCCCCATCGTCGCTCTTTCTCTCCCCAATCCATCCCTCCCTTCTTTCTCTCCTTCCTCCCCCACTCCTTTCTTTCTTTTTCTTTGGAAAAAATGTCTCCCTCTGCCAACTAAGGCTGGTTTCTGTCTTCATTTTCATATTACTCGCCCTTCTTCTCCCCCTTTCCCTCCTTTTTTTGACTGGGTTGTTGGTTGAGTGAATTTAGCCCTGAGAAGTATGTATATCATAAAAACCGGGTTGGGATTTGTTGGCTGTCAGTCAATAAATCAGTCAGAGTTTAATTACCAGGCATGTGAGGGGAGGCAGTGACAGGCACCGACTCAAGCTGAGACTGTTTCTTTTGGGGGCAACGGCTATAAAAAAAAAAAAAAAGAACAAAAAATGAGGTGTGTGTGTGTGTGTGTGTGTGTGTGTGTGTGTGTAATCTAAGGGACCAAACCAAGAAATGAAAAGTTAAGATCAGATTACTCAAAGAGAGATGAACAATAAGGAACTCCATAGTTACTACAACGCTAAGAATTTCCCATTGTAGGACAGTGGACATCATTTTAACAGAGTGTTCTTTAGAGAAGACTTTGCATAGTACACAAGATGTCACTAGCTGAGTGAACATGATTTGTATGCTAGCTTATATTCATTAAACTTCATTGGACACAGTGACATCTTTTTGCAATCTACTGAACAAAACAAAATAATCCTGTGCATTGGCAATCACATGTGTGCCCTTCCAACCCCTGGAATGGGAATCACTGTGGGGCAAATTATGCAAGGTGCTAAGTGGTGTGACTGTCCCTCTATTTAACATTTCCAAAAAGTAACAGTTCCTCCCCTCTACACACTTCTTTCATACCCCTCACCAACACTATTCGAAAGACCCCAGGTCCAGCAGCTCTGAAACAGAGATTCGTATTGTTGTCTTTTTTTCACTGTGTTCTTTTCTTTTCTGAAGGCGGTTCATACTCAGCCCAGATTTTATTTTTGACTAGCTATAAGAAATGTCATCTCCTACCTGTCATGTGTCATGAAGCTATGTGCAGAGATACTGCAGGAGATTTTGACTGAAGGGCTGTTCTGTTTCCTTTTAACTATTCTCCCGTGGTATGTCTCAGTTTGTTTATTTGAAATCCTTTGACCATTTTAAGGAATGGTGGGAATCTTTGGCTGGAAGTAATGCATCTCTGTCTCAGAAGGCAAGCTTCTTGGCTAGGCAGGAAAGACAAAAGCTAGCCACAGTGGACTGTGGATCTATGATTGAGAGAAAGACTATTATCTGGGATGTTTCCACTGCTGAAATTTCACAGGATTTTGCAAGTTATCTGGGATCATCTACTCCTGGAATTCTTTCATCATTATATCACTGGAAGGATGTGCTTTTTTACACATGCAAAGGCCTAGGATTTTCATAAATATACTTAAAAAGGTTGATGACAAAAGGCCAGGCAAAGACAGTGGTAAAGCCATGAAGGAGAAATACAACACAGGACCAAAGCAGAACCAGCAGGCTTCTGGCTTTTGCCAATTCTAATTTGTGAAGAAAAAGTCTGGCAGTTTGCCTGAAATCGTAGTGGCAAACAGCAGCCACTCCACTTTAAATTGCTATTAAAAACACAACCGAAAAAGTAAAGCGAAACAAAGCAGAAAGCTCAACCACCTGCCCAGAAGACTGCTGTCACCAGAGTCCTGTGAACTTGAACATGGAAGCCAGTGCCTGCTGCTCACTTTCCTCTTGGTAGAGTCTTTTCAAGGCCTCAGTTTACCTAATTTGCAGAAAAGTTAGTGTGCCAATGATCTCGAGGCTCCAAAAGATTTCTCTATGGTTTCTGTTCGGGTAACAAGTGATCACTTCCAATAAACTTGAGAGTGAGCAAGCTTAGTTTAAACGGTGCATTTTATGACCACCTCTGTGCACACCCCACAGCCCCCCTTCTCCGTTGAGTGCATAAAATGCATTGCCAGGCTATGCAGGAGGGAGTTCAGGAAGCGGCCTTCCCCTGGTCCATTTCTTTTGAATATCTTGCTCCATATTAATACCCTGCATGTCCAAACTTACTGAAAGTTTTTAAATTTTCTTTTTTCTTTTGTCCTTCCTTCTTCCCCTACCCCCCTTGTTCTTTCTTTCTTTGCTAGAGTCTATTTCTATATATAGCCTGTGCTGGCCTAGAACTTACTATGGTGCCCAGGATAGCCTTAAACTTTTGATCCTCCTGCCTCAGGCTCCTAAGAACTGAGATTTATTAGAAGGTTTTAGCAAGGACAAAATTATACCATAGTGCTTAAGTTTGTTTTAGTAAGGGAGTGAATGATTTCTTTGCTTTCTTTTTGAACATATTTTTGGTGGCAGGTTGTAAGAAAATCCAGTTTGAATTGGAGGCCAGTTCTCAGCTAGCACCCCTCAGGACACCACATAGAGGAGAGTCAAGGGATTTCTCTGACCCCACCCCATGGAGGAGCAAACATGGCCTAGTTGGGTGATGCTGGGTGGGGCAACAGTGTGCAGTGGCACGGAGTTGGGGGGCCTATGATTGGCTCTGGGAACTGACATCATTTGGTTTATAAAAACAGGCTGTAGCAAGGAGTAAATTTGAATTTCCAAGTAACATCATCACGGAATTCCTGGTTGTCTTTTTTATTAATTATTACGTGCATACAGGCCAAGGTAGGCCTGCATTTCGTTCAGGTGGCCAATGGGTTGGAAAGAGGTCCTGGTGCAGACCACCAATCTGGGTAGCTGGTGTTGTGAGTGGACATAGGCTGAAGATAGGCCAACACCCATCAGCCTGAAATTCCTGTCCAGGGTTCCGCAGTCTCTGGGCAGGCGGGAAGTCAAGGCCAAGAATAGAACACGTGTCTCGTGGGTCTAGGCTAAGGGCCTGAGTTGGAAGTACCACCCAGGCTGGGCTACGGGAAGTAGCTGGCTGGTCTTTGTGCCAAGAGGCCAGGTCTCTACAGCAGCTGCTGGCAGGTGCTATGTCCCCATCCCCTTAGCAGGGCCATGTGGTTCCTGTTCGGCAAAAAAAGAAAGCTTCTTACAGCAGGTGAAAGTCTAGCTTGAGCAAAATCCTTAGCCCTTATTGAAATATCAAGCAATTATGAATTTAAAAGAAAAAAGTAATTATGTATCTAAAGGTGGAAAAAACAAATTCATGGTATTTTAAATTAAACATGGAGAACTTCAGTCTATATAGCTGATATTCCACGGTATCCAAAAATAGGTTGGACTTTTGCCTCAACAGGACACTTACCAGCCAAGAAAATTATATAAAAAGAAAGCAAAGAAATTACCTCATCTAAATTAAGAATGATCTAAGGACAACCAAGGCATTCACTCCCCTATTTCTGTTGGATATTATTTATTTGTTAAGCCAAATAAAGAAGAAACGCAACAGCAATGTCCTTACTGAATGCAGTTTCTGTTGCTGCCCAGTAGAACCACAGCAAAAGGCATCCTTCATCACCAGTGCTGGTGTAACCCTCAGGCTTCAGAGCAGGTAAATATTAGACTATGTGCTTATAGCTTATATCATAAGCAGAATATCTATAAGCAGAATAACCCTGCAATAGTGTCCCCAAGCTTTCTGCTCCCAGTGTCCCAAACAGCTGAGGTAGCTGAGCATTTCTTTGTCTTCTTAAGACACATAGGAAGAATGCCACATTCTTGATGCATCTTTTAAAATATTTTAGTTACTTTTTTATTTAATGTGGTATGAGTCTATGGCTTGCATGTATATAAGTACACCCATGTCATGCAGTGCCCATGGAGGTCAGAGGAGAACATCATATCCCCTGGAACTGGAGTTATGGATGGTATTAGCTGCCATATGGGTGCTGGGAACCTAGCCTGGGCCCTCTGTAAGAGCAGTCAGCACTCTTCAGTGTTGAGCCATATCTCCAGCCCCTTTCATAGATCAGTTCACTGCGACAGGAAGAAAGAGCTCCACAAAGGGAAGCTGGAGTCAGTATTCTCCAGGACTCCTGACATTCCTAATGCCCTGCTGGAAGTTCATCTGGGACGGCTCTGCCTGTCGTGCTGGATAGGCCCACTTACCTCACATACTGATTCATTCCCTCACTAAGGCAAATTTATAGTTTTGACCAAAAACTTCCTCATGTGAGACCCACTGAGTTTAATTAAATTTGTTTACACAAGCATGGAGGATGGGCAGCTTATCAGTGGCTACAGCACTGACCAAAGTGGTACCTCAACCAGTAATTCAGATTCTCAGGAGATAGCACATTTCCAGGCTAATAATCGGAGCTTCTTCCTGAGGTTTGTGTGTAAATGTATTTCTCCTATTATTCAAAATAGTTTTTTTTTAAAAAAGCAAGGTAATACAAACATTCAAAGTTAAATAAAATACTATATTTTAGGAATCAGAACAACAACAGCTTTTTTATGCACAGTTGTAAATTAGAGGTAAAGCCCCTGCATGGCTGGCATCCTCACTGGTACAGACTGAAAACAAACAGCCACATAACAAGAGGCACATCAGGGGGTAGCAGGGGTGCAAGCAGTGACAGTCCACTATAACAGGAAGCTCCCTTGGTTATTGGGGTCAGGAAGAGTCTCTCTGCAAAGGGGATGTTTGAACCAAAGGAGCCAGAAAATAAGAGGTCGAGAACTGAGGTGACAGCTTGGGGTTCTGGGAAGTGACACAAAGGTTGGCATATCTTGAGTGCAGTGAAAGGGGTCAAAGTGTATGAGAGAAGTTGAGACAGGTGGACTGAAGGGGACCATGTGGGGTGCCAAGCACCATGGGCAGAAGTTGAAATCTAGGTTTAATAGGAAACCACAGGAGGGCACCAAGATGATTTGACTTGAATTGAATTTTAACAGGATCACTCCAGCATCTATGTGCAAAAAATAATTAAGAGGCCAAAATCAAAAACAAAGTAAAAACTAGGGGTCAGCAGAGGCCAGTGGAATATCCCAGAGAAAAGAAGTTGTGTGAGCTGGCCTGAGAAGTAAAGGGTGGTGTGAAGTGGGCATGGCCAGCACATGTCCTGGAGTGGGGTCAAGAGAGCATCTGCAGGCAGGGAACCAGAGTGAGGGACCGAGGATCCTTTCACTCAGTATGCACTGAGCTGTATAGCAACTGGCAAGCCTTAATGACTTCACATTGCACAGGCTAACTCCTCTTTCTGAAGGGGTGGATAGAAATGCTATCATTTGAGTGTAGCTGGTGGTTGAAATATGAAATAATGGTTGAAAGACTATGAAGAATCATGCATGTGCTTTGGTATGCCAGTGAAGCACACCACCTCTGTTCATAGATTGCTGCTACATCCAGGGATGGACACATATTGTTAATCTCTATAAAAAGTAACAAGGAAGCCAGGTAGGGGTGAACACAGTTAACATTTTATAGATGTGTCCAACCTTCTGACATTATAACATGATCTTGTCATCTACACATTTGTTGTAGAATCAAGCAATGAGTTATAGAAAGCAATCATGAAAAGAAGCCCATAATGTTTTTCCTAAGTTTGTGAATCTGTGTTGAGGGTAACTCTCAGGTACAGGCAGCCATGGATGATGAGTTAGACTCACCTGAGGACGTCAAAGGGAATTCTTGGATTTGGGATCTGAGCACTGGTATGGATGGTCCTGTCACCCACTGGCTGCTGGGAAGGGAGGTTAAGCTCTTAGATCCTTCACTGTGAGGATTATAAACAACATCATTGTCCTAGAGCCTTAGAGCCCCATTCTGTGACCTTCATAGAATAGATATGAGGTAACTTTAGGATTGGACTAATAGACCAAAGAGTAAGTCATTAAGTCATCTGGTTGGCTTTCTAAGGGTGGCAAGAAGTGCATGCGCCTTCTTCCTCTACAACCTGTCAAGGAAACTACTTTTACCTAGGCTCAGGACTGACTCACCTAGCAGCTCTGTAGTTTCCCAAGAAACCAACCCACTCTTCAGATGTTACACTGTACTTCATGTATATGCAGAAGTTCTGGCAACCTAGATCTTATCTCTGATTATCTCCATGAATTCTGGCTTAATCCTCAAGTTGTGAGTGTGGTCCACTTCTGGCTCTAGTTAAGAGATGTAGTGATCGCCTTGGGTTGCAAAGGCCATGTGAAAGCAGAGGAGAGGACATGACAGAGTGGAAGCAAACACTAAAATTAGCATGTTCTGCCTAAATGGCCAAACTCTGGGTTTGTAAATAATCTCACAAAATGCTTTTTAATGTATGCCACATGATTATCAATCAATTTAAAAAAATAATAATTACTGTGACTCTGCTTCCTGTGCCCACTTGAAGATGTGAACCTCAGCTTTCTGCTCCAGATCCTGCCACCATGCCTCCCCACCACAATGGACTCTAATTCCCTGGAACTGTCAATCATAATTTCAAATAAACTCTTCCTTTTATAAGTTCCCTTGGTCATAGTGGTTTCATCACAGCAACAAAAAAGTGACTAATAAAACAACTGGCACCATAGAGTGGGCTGTTGGCTGTGAAGAACCTGACCATGTGGATGTTTGAAGAAATGTGAATGACTTTGGAACTTTGGGCTAGAAAAGCTGTTGACTGCTGTAAGGAGAGATTAGAAGGCCATTTTAGTAGAAGCCTGGAAGAAAGCAGTGCTGAGAAAAATGTAGTTCCAGAGGAAAGTAAAGACTTAGATAGTGACCGGGATATTTTGGTAAAATCTGACTGGAGTTTGTCCACAGCCCAAATGCTTGCCTGAGGCTAAGTTGAAAACAATGGACTAATTTTTTTTGATGGAGGATATTTCAAGACAGCCTAATGTAGAAATGGTGGTGTGTCTGTTACTGGTTAATATGATACAGATCTATAGTGAAAAAGAGCAGATGAGGTAGAAAGAAATGAGGAGTGTACAGTTTGGATCAGAAAAGTGCAGGAGGGAGATTAATGTCAGAAGGACATTAGGCTGAAGGAGAGGATCCCTTTGATAAGGAGACTAAAGTGATTAAGGAGAGGCCTAGATATTTACAAATAAACAATGGGAAAAGTACCTTCAGGGCAAGATCACACCCTGCTAAGCCTCCAACTTTTGAAAGGAAAATACTGAAGGGATTTTCTACTCCAAGTCCAGGGCAAAGAAAAGCTGTGAATGTGGTTGAAATAGGCCAGAGTCCATCCCAAACTTGCAGCAGCCAAACTCAACACTTTCATTCATGTGGTGCTGGCTTTAGAAACATGAAGGATGCAAGAGTGAAGGGATCATCAGTTCTACCTCCGCTGTTTCAGAGAACCACCTAGGCAAGGAAGAGTGCAGCAGGGGCGTCCCTGCATAAAGAAGGCCCCGATAGGCCATAGTGTGAAGCTGTGAAGGTGAAGCCTTGTTGGCAGTGGAGACCCCAAGAAGACACTTGAGATGCCAGAGCTGTGAGATATTTGCCAAGGAGAACTGCATACAGGGAGTGGTACCAGCCTAAGAAAGAGATGTATGTTGCATGCAAAACTGGAAAAGCTGAACTTTCTGAGCCTTCTACTTTAGAAGTAAATTCCCAGAAGTTGCACATGGAGTTACTGGACTTGGAGTTTGCCCTGCTGGTTTTCAGTCTTGTTTTGGTCCAGTATTTCCTCACTATGCCTCTATTCCTCCCTTTTGGAATGGGAATTTGTATTTGGTTCCATTGTATGTTGGGAGTATATAATTTGTCTTCTGATTTTACAGGAGTTTACAATTAAGAGATTAGCCTGGGTCTCAGAAGAGACTTTGGACTGTAGACTTTTGAATAGTATTGAGACCAGTAAAGACTATAGGGGCTTTTAGGGTTGGACTAAATGTATGTTACATTTTACATGGTCATGAGCCTGTGGGGGTCAGGGAATGGAATGTGGTGGTTGGAATGAGAATGTCCCCCATAGGCTTCAAGGATTCAGACGTTTTGTTCCCAGTTTGTGGCACTGTTTTGGGAGGATTAGGAGGTGTGGCCATGCTGGAGGAAGTACGTCACTGGGGGCAGGTTTAGAGAATTCAAAAAGCCTTGCCAGTCTCCGGTCACTCTCTCTGCTTCCTGTGTCCACTTGAAGATGTGAACCTTGGCTTTCTGTCTTTCTGCTCCAGCTCCAGCCACCATGCCTCCCTGCCATGATAGACTCTAATTCCCTGGAACCATCGGTTGTAAGATCAAATAAACACTTCCTTTAATTTATTTATTTTTTCAGTTTTCATTTTTTTAACTCTTCCTTTTATAAAAATAATAAATAAGAAGAACAATAATAATAGTGAAAACAAGCCCCAACACCTGTACAAAAGCTGGTGCCAGCAGTGTGCACCTGCAATTTCATTGTTGAGGAGACAGAGGCGGGAGGATCCCTGGGCCTTTCTGGCTGGCCACCCTAGCCTAATTGGGGAGTTACAGACCAGCAAAAAACAAAACAAACAAACAAAAGAGCCAAAAGTAGATGGCACTCAAGGGACAGCAGCTGAGATTTTCTGTGACATCTGCATGGATGGGTGCACATGCATGTACCCACACACAAATGTGTAAGCATAAAACGTTACCTTCCAAAATTACTAATATTTGGGCTACCTGTGCAATAGTAACCTTGAATCCTAACATCATATGCTTTAATCTAATAAAAACTTCCACTATCATGATAAATGCCTAAGATGTATACTCAAACTCTTAAATCTGTGCTTAAAATATACTTTTAGTACACAGGATACTGCAACCAAGTTAACTTTCTAGCCATGTGAAAATGTGGAGCTGTTTCCCTATGAGAACAGAGACACAGCTCAAGCTAGTGCAGGGCTGATATGCGTTCTTATAAGCAAGCTATAGGGTGTGCAGGGCATAGGGTAACAAAGTCATGCAGTCCTGCCCCATGCAATCCTGCACCACCAGTTTCCCTGCTTCTCCCTCACCAAGGCTTCTCCTTCCCATATGCTAATTCATTTCTTCAGAGGATTCCAGCTTTCTTCCAGCTGAGACACAAACTATAGCCAGCAGCTCTCCACTCTAACATCTCCATCCCTTTTCCATGCTTTAATTGGCCCTCAAAACAGAATACGAACTGCCTGTATCATGGGATAGAGATGGAAAGGAAGAGGAACAACAGTATTCCTTTAGTCTTCAGTGTCCAGCTGTTGGCTAGACAGGACCAGTTCTCCAGAACAGTGCTGACTCCAAGAGAAAAAGATTCTCTTTATATGCTGCACACTTCCAAAAGGCCATGGCTCTCTGTTTACTGTAAGTTTTTTGACATCAGAAATAAGAATGACCCAACATGGCTTCCTTAACCCAATACAAACACTGGGCATACTGACTAAACAACAGATAGTTGTGTCTGGAGAACTGAGGGTCAAAGTCAAGGTGTCCACAAGGTTGATCTTGGCCTTTATCTTAGCTCTCTTGGTTGCTGGCATTTGTTGGTATCCCTCAGCCTACAGAATTGTCAAGGCATCTTTGATTTCACGTTCACATGGGCACAGTGTGCATATCTGTCTGTGTTCAAACAGATCTAATAAGGAGGACAAAGGTCAATCAAGAATTAGGGCCTATTTTCAAACTTGATGCCTCTGTTAGTGCCTTAACTTCAAGGAAGGTCACACACTGAGGCACCAGGGGTTACGATTTGAACATATCCTTTGAAGACAGGACAAAATTTAGCCCATTACAGAGGTAAAAGCATTTCTAGCAGTTAAAACTAGTGGACATGCTGAGAATAAGCATTGCTTATCTTATGTTGCTGCAAAACTGGCGATCTTGAACTATCTTTTTTTCTCGTTGTTAAAATTCTTGAGTTCTTTAGTAATGCTAACTTTTAGGAAATTTCTTTCATTTTTATGTCTGTCTGTGTGTGTGTGTGTGTGTGTGTGTGTGTGTGTGTGTGTGTGCTATTTGTGTTTCCATGCTTGTATACCTGTGGGACACATGCGAGGGGGTGTGCACCCATGTTCATCAACAGTGGAAGTCCAGGTGGATGCCAACAACCGTCTTTAATGGCTCTTCCACCTTTTTCATTGAGTCAGGGTCTCTCAATCAAACCCAGAGTTCACAGATCTGACTAGTCTCACTAGCCAACTTGCTCTGGGGATCTGCTGCCTCTGCCTTCTGAGGCTAGACTCACAGTCCCCAAAATCCACTAGACATTTATATGTGTCTATTTGTCCTCATATTTATAAGGGAAATCCTTTAACCATGGAGCCATCTCTCCATAGCTCAAAGTTAACACTGTCAGTTTGCAGGGAAGTCTTGCGATTTGTATGTAAATGACTTTGTTTTTACTTTTTTGTTTTGTTTTGGTTTGGTTTGGTTTGTTTGTTTGTTTCGGTGTTTTCGAGACAGGGTCTCGCTATAGCCCCAGCTGTCTTGGAACTCACTCTGTAGACCAGGCTGGCCTTGAACTCACAAAGATCAGCCTGCCTCTGCCTCCCAAGTGCTAGGATTAAAGGCATGCGCCACCACACCCGGTTTTTACTTTTTTAAAAATTCTCTCGCCAAATAAATAGTACCCATTTTTTCATGATAAACTTAGGAACAATCAACACATGTATGTTCTTTAGAATGTTTTCAGCTGAATTAGTTTTTCCTGAGAATATTTTCTTTAAAATTTGGTATTACATTTTGGTTTAGGATGTAGTGTGACATGTGCCATGGCACATGTGTGGAAGGCGATAGACAAAGTATGGGAGTCTTCTCTCTCCTTGTATCATGTGAGTCCCTGGCATCTACTCAGGTCATCAAGTACCTTTGCCTACTGAGCCATCTTGCGGGTCCTTTGAGAATATTTATTTTTTATATTCTTTTAAATTTATTTATTATTTTTTATCTGCATGTAGGTTGGTGCACCCGTGTCGTGCAATGCAGCAGAGGTCAGAAGAGGGCATCGGATTCCTCTGGAACTGGAGTTAAAGACGGTTCTTAGCCACCATGTGGGTGCTGGGACTCAAACCCGGGTCCTCTGCAAGAGCAGTCAGTGCTCCTAACCGCTGAGCCATCTCTCCAGCCCCTGAGAATATTTCTTAAATGGAATATTAAGTATTTATCTAGTTCCTCACTAATCAACTATAAACAAGCACAATCATTGCCATAGGCAGGGTTGAAAATGAATTACCAATTTCTGCCCTCAAAAACTGAATCTCTTTGAACATACCTTTGTGGTATATCACAATAGGTTGGAAGATTGGAAGAAGTCAAGAGATAAAATAAATATCCGCCCAGACTAGTGGCATTATTTCCCATTAAAATTCCTGAAGAGCAGAAAGTTTAGCTTTCCCCTTGTAAAAGTATAACTGCAGATTGATCTAAAATTGAAATAGTGTCTGAATTTGGTTCAGTCTCAAAATGACCTGTGAACTACTGGGAAGACTTGACAGCATCAGCCAGCAGGAGGAATTCTTGGGAATGCAGGTCACCTGTTTGGGATTCTTAGAAAATTTGGAGATTTGTTGGCATTTATTTTGGGCAGGTGGTGATGGCCTCTGGTGGTGTATGCTTCATGTGAACATGTAAACATCACTGTGTCTCCTTTATTCTGCGAGTGACAGGAGAAGAAAGTGTGTTTAGGATGTACTGACATCAATATATTGTTACAACATGAGTAACAAGACAGCACACTGACAGATGGGGCTGATCCGTCTACACACTCACACTCTTTTTCTTCCACTCACCGAGGTGCAGGTACACACTGTACACTGGAGCCAATACAGAACCTGCTGTGGAGGCACAAGAAGTCTACATGAAGCTCCCCTGTGTTCCAGTTCCCCCATCAGGATTGATAACACACTCTATCCCCTAGGATGGCAGGCTCAGTGTACACTGGAGTGGACACACAGACCCTCGAGAGAGAAGAAAGGCTACCTAGTACACTGTCTTGAGGTCCTAAGGAAATAGCACCAAAAATATAAGCCCAGGGTTGGTTTTGCTTTAGTTTTTTTTAATTAATTTTATTTATTTCTGTCTGTGTATGAATGTACTGTCTGCATGCAAGTGTGTGTACCTGTGTCGTGCAATGCCGCGGAGGTCAGAGAGGGTCTCGGATTCCCCTGGAACTGGAGTTCTCCTGGAATTGGAGTTTCAGACGGTTCTCGGCCACCATGTGGGTGCTGGGGATCGAACCTGGGTCCTCTGTAAGAGCGGTCGGAGCTCTTAACCGCTAGGCCATCTCTCCAGCCCGGTTTTGCTTTAGTTTTTAAAGACTTGTTATTATCTATGTGTATGTACATGTTTCTGTGTATGTGGGTGTTCATGAAAGCCAGAAGAAGGCGTCACATCCCCTGGAGCTAGAGTCACAGGTAGTCATGAGCCATCCAGTGTGGGTGCTGGGAACCTGCAACACGTGCTCCTAACAGCTGAGTCATCTCTGCAGCCCCTGAACCCAGGGTTTAATGGCTCACTTTCACTTCTATCGTCACTGTTTCCCTCTTATAACGTCTTTGGCGTTCAGCAAAAATCTCTTCTTGTTTCAAGTTCCCTGCGTTCTTCTGCATCAGGATCAGAGCCAGGTAGAAGGAACGTTTCCCGGCTTCCTCCCATCAAGGGGTTTCCATGAAGACAGAAGCCCCCAGGTTCCACAGAACCAAAACACATGGCTCCACCAGAGGACTGAGGGGTCCGCACTCCCTCCAGTGTTCCAAGCAACAATACACAGATAAAAAGGTCAGAGCCCGCAGTCCTTCTCCAGCATCTGCGCTTCTATTTATGAAGACACTTATCACGGATTTAGTAAGTTCACCACAAAGCTCCAGGGGCGCCTGTCTCTTTAAATCCATCTCCTCCCAAGTGAAATTTGTGGCCCTGATGAATGGCAGAGCAGAGTCATCCATAAAAGGGCAGAGGAGAATCACACTCATTTGCATACAGTAATTATTCTGTGAATCAGGCCACCTTTATTGCTGGCAGAAAATCTACAGTCAGCATCACTTCGTAGATCACATTTGAAAACTCAACATCAAAGAGAAATCGTTTGGACTCCGGTGGCCCAGCAGTCCTGCCGTTGGCCTGCCAGGGACCACATTTCTGGGGAATCAGTCCACCATCCTGTTTCTCCAGCTGCCTCTCTATAATATTGGGGTGTGTTTCCAGAAAGTTCTCCTGCAGGCAGGCCATGGTTCATTTCCTAAGAAAGTCTAAATGTGGGAATGCATGGGAAGCCAAGTGTCTGGGGACAACCCTGGCCTGTCCATCTTCTCTGGAGTTCACCACTCTGCTCTGTCAGACCCCAGCACACACCTGCCGATCCCAGGTGGCCCTGCCCAGAGACTGGGGATTGAAGAGACTGTGAAGATAGTCACTGTCCCTCTCTGTTCTGGAGAGGAAGACTGAGCCCTTTGATCTTTAGTTCTTTGACAGTAGAGGAACTGAGGAAGAAGGAAAGAGAAGTTGAGTGCTAAAGAGAACTAACTCATTACCTAGTCCAGAAGACCACAGTCCATGTGTCTCCCTCCAGAGGAACAATGGAAGCTAAAGTTCACCAGGAGAATTGGTGTCGGCAGAGCTAAGAGAGCGAGAATGGCACAACAGTTAGGCTTGGGACAGTGGCTGATCCAGGGCATCTATGCCGAGGGCAGGTCCGGAAGTGTGGTCATATGTGTTGAGACCTCCTTTCTATAGGGGCAGATCTCCTTGACACACCTTTGTGACTGGTGCAGAGATCAGAGAGCCTGAACAGTAGCTCTGGGTACCAAGGGTCTCCCCAGATACTTCACATCCCAGCAAACATTCAAATAGGCTAGCTGATGACACTTGAAATACTGTGAGCTGACAGGCTGTGTAAAGCTACTTGACTGCTACCAGGAGTTCACTCAGAAAGTTAGATGGAACAGAGGCTGCAGTTAGTAGAGCCCTGATGCCTGTCTCACAGAAGGAAGGGCTGTGAACAGATTTAAACAAATGACTTTCCAGCCTCTTGTTCTCACAGGCTGAGGATTTAAATTATCCATGAGTCTTGACTTTTGTCCCTCTCCTTACACTCTTATTCTTCTTAAAGTAGCAACAAAAAATAAATATTTTTACAATACAGATGAGCCAGAGAGCAGTATGCCAGTACAGGAAGCCAGAAACTAAGTACAGGAAGCCAGTACTCTTAGAGTCCACTACTGTGAAGTTCCCAGGGCAGTCAGATCCATGGGACAGAAGGAAGAAAAGTGAATGTCAAGGGTGACAGCTGAATGCAGAGTTTCTGTGTGGGAAAGCGAAAAATTCTGGAGATGGATGGTAGTGGTGGTTGTACAACATAGTGCAAATGGTCACCGAGTTGTACTCAAAAGTGATTAACATGACATATTACATGTATTACATAATATATGTATGTTGATATATATATATGTGTATATATATGTATATATATATATATGTATGTATGTATGTTGGCTTTTTGAGTCAGGGTTCCTAACAGGAACTCACTGTTTAGACCAGGCTGGTCTTGATCTCACAGAGATCTGCCTACCTCTGCCTCCCCACTGCTGGGATTAAAGGTGTGCATCACCATGCCCGGCTTTACTTTACATATATTTTAGCTAAGATAAAATATCTACCTTAGAAACGTTTCTCTTTGGGGCTAGAGAGCTTGCTTAGCTATTAGGGTCAATCACTACTCTTGCAGAAGACTTGAGTTTGGTTCCCACCACCCATGTCAGGTGGCTCATAACCACCTATTGCCCCTGCTCCAGGAGATCCAGCTCCCTTTTCTGGCCACCATGGACACCAGGTATCTTTTGATCAATGGGGAAGCCTAAAGGTAAAGGGTTGTTTGTTAAAGTTAGAAAAATGGCAAAATACCAAGAACTGGAACTAATGTTGGCATTTTCAATGAGCTGGCCCATTCCCTGCTTCTCGAATATGGTCTGGTAGTGTTTAACCACATGAGCCTCAACTCATACAAGTTTGTACTACCTATGGGGTGGCCTGCCAGTAGATCGTACTATGGAAGTGAACAGCATGTTTTGGACAACACGGTATCTCCTCAAATCCATGTAGCTTTATAACATAGGCTCTTTTAGTAACATAAATATGAAGCATGCCACAGACTCAGCAATAAGCCCCATCATGACATAGAATTTGAAGAGGACAACAATAACTTCCAAATGCATATTAACATTCCTGGTTTATAGAATAATTATGGTGTTTCTCCGGCATAAAAAATATTTATTTTTATACTTTTTTCCAGCTGGTAGGTAGATTTTCTGACACAGAATAACGTGATAATTTACCAAATGTTACAAAATTAGCTAAAACTAGAAGGAAATATTGTATCACCAAATGCCACTCCAAACCCAGTTAGTGTCTTTCGTTTTCAAGGATTCTATTGAATTTCTCATTTAATTCCAGAGTTCTCTTTATGATGACAGGCTGAAAGCAGAGTTTCACAAGGTGTTCTCTCATGAGTATATGCCACCTGTAACATCACTGCTAGTAAGAGTAGACACTCTTGAAAAGACTGTCGGGACATAATTTACTTCAGCTCCCAAAGCAGCAATAATAAGGCCAGGGTCAAAAACAATTCAGAAACATTGAGAGACTTGGATGATGAAAACCTTTCTATGAGTTTGTGTTAGTGCTTATAATAAAAAATTTCAGCATTGCAATCAAAATACTAAACTTTAAATATAATTCTGCAGCATAACTATGAATAATTGGGCAGTCTCTCCAAACTAAACATAGTTCAGAATGTTTAATTGTTTTTGTTGTTGTTTCAGATGATATTGCTACAGACCTCAGTAGAATGTCTGAGTTTAATGATTACCCGTGTCCTCAGTTCTGCTAATGTTAATACCCCACACTTTCTGAATAGGTTGCTGATGTTTAGAACTATTGTTCTCATCACAGAGGAGAGTCAGTTCCTGGGTCAGTGTGTATTACTATGTCCCTAACCAATGACAACTGCTGTGTCAAGTGTCAAGAAGGGGCAAATGAACAAAGCAACAGATCCCCATCACTCAAGGATCTTGCATTCTAGTAAGAGGAGTGATTAATGAATTTCCAATCAAATGACAGCTTCAGAAAGTAATGAGCCACAGGTCCAGACAAGAGAACAGAGAAAGAGGCATAGTTCAAGGTGGACCATGAACACATCCCACCTGCAGAAGGAACTCCTAGAGATAGTGTCTTCTCAGCAGAAGGAAAAGTGAAGATTCAGGTTCTGACTGACAGAGAAGCCACTTGGAATAATGGAGGGCAAGACCAGGGGCAGTGTGTCTGGAGAGAGCTGAGCTTGGCTGCTCAGGGAAGCTCACATTTATTGCCATCACTAGAAGTTACTTGAAGTTGTTGAAGACAGTCACAGTATAACTGATTCCCCTGACTGCTGGTGAGAGAAGAGAGAGCAAGACAGAAATGGATGCAGACTGATTATGAGTGGAACAAATGCTTAGGCAAAGATCATGGAGACTCTGATAAAGGTACGAATGTACCGACACAGAGACTCTGATAAAGGTGCTAATGTACTGACACAGAAGCCCCTGTCCTACAGGGAGGACAGATTATCTAGGCTTGGGATGTGACTTTTAGAGTCATGAGTTGAGGATGGTGTAGGAAACCATCCCAAAGACATGAAACAGCAAATAAGACCCCTGAGAGAAGGGGTCGCTGAGTCAGATGGTCGATAAGAGCGTGAGAACCACATACTGTTGAGAAGCCATGTGTGATGAAGACTGGGGATGAACCACAGCTTGCAGCAGGATGGTGAGCTTGCGAAGATCCGTTGAGTGGATGCTGGGATAAAAAGCCTCGTGGCAAAGAGTGAAGGGAAAGGAGAGTCTGGAACCAGAGGCCATGATAATGGCAACACGGTGGTGTGCTGTGAGCCCCAGGGGTGCTGAAGAAGCATATTAAGATGAAAGTGCTACTTTGAAAGTACTCTTGAGTTACAAAGAAGGAGAAAATGATGAAGAGGGGAAGGCTATATGAAGGCCCGGTGGTTGTGGGAGAGCAGAAGGAGATGGGGTTTGGAAGAGTGGATTGAGCTGAGCCCCTTATTCCCTGTAATGAGTCAGCACAAGTAGGTGGAGGCTCATCTGAGGGGAGACAAGGGCACTTTCTCATAAGGAATCTCTTTTCTCCGAGATCTGTGAGACAAGCTGGGGGTGCAAGAGAACGGGAAAGGTATAATCTATAAAAGTGTCATTCAGAGAACAGGAAGCAGTTTTTCCAAGGAAATGTCAGATCCTGTGGAGTCAGGGTCCTTCTTTGAGGTTTGACGTAAATTTAATATTAGTTCAGTCTGCATGGCCAGAAGACTTGTCCCCAGAAATTTGTGGGACAGAGGATTAAGTTAAGCAGGATTCAGAAGGAAAGTGAGGGAAGGGATGAAGGATGGCTTAACAGTGCACAGGATCTAAGGCTCGAGAGACAGAAGTGAGGGTGTAAAAACTACTTGGGAATGAAACCACTCTGGTATGTGGATAGTGGGAGCTCTGTGGAGATGAGGACAGTGTTGGAGACCAGGGCAGGAGCCGTCATCAGGGACTAGAATCCTGCAAGATCATATCAGGTACAGAAGTGTCAGTGTTGTGATGGTTTAGCCAAGAGTCACAATATGAAAGGAAAAGTACCTAGCTCCTTCTGCAGATGCATGTGAAATAGACAATGAGTACCCAGGTCCTAAGAACTTCAGCAAATCAACAGAAGCTCTGGGGAGGTGAAGGATGACTGAATGTGTTTTCAGTAAAGTATGGCCTTGACGTCAAGGAAATGGTCTTTAGTTGACAGAGGAATGAAAGACGATAACTGCTGTGGGATAAAATGCACCTTCTTTTGAAGCTTATCATCAAAGTTTTGAACTACAAAGATGGAGTCTAGTTTACTTAAAGGGAGGTGGGCTGAGGGCAAAGCCAAGCCGGCTGTGAGATTCTCACAATGCTTGCTGAGAATGCATGCACTGGGAACTTTGGGGAACCCTGCCAGAGCCATGTTGGCAGTAGGTCCTCTGTGAGAGCAGCCGCTATGAAGTGGTTTTAGGCACCTGTGGCACCATGTGGGTGTACAAGTCCCTCATCACTTTGAGGGCAAGCCTGAATAAACTCTCTAGTCTACCCAAAATTAAGATTGGAGCGTCTGTCCGCTCCTTGTTTTGCCTGGTAAATGGGTAGAGGTGGGGCTGGGATGCCACATGTTGGCACTATCTCCCAGGAGGAAATCTCTGCAACAACTGCTTCCAGAATTGGATTCATAAGATACAGTGAGATGGTAGGTAAAGGGCTTGCTGACAAGGCTGGGGATCTGCCCACATGGAAAAAGGAAAAAAACTGAATCGTGTATGCTGCCCTCTGACCACACATGTACATGTGCACACCCATAATAAAAGTAAATAAAGAAATAAATCAATAAAATGTAAAAACTTTCTTCTATTTTCATTTTTAAATAGGATTTTCCTGTAGCCCCAGCTGCCCAGGAATCTACAATGTAGACTAGGCTGACCTTGATCTGACAGAGTTCTGGCCTGCCTCTGCTTCCTGAATGCTGGGATATAAAGGCATATGCCACATACCTGGCATGTAAAAACTTTTTTTAAAGATGTGAGAGAATTGTACTTCTGACTTGAGAGCCTTGTTCAAGAGTTGCCAAGTTTCATGGAGTAGGAAAGTGAACACTACTTACAGAGAAGCAGATTGCTATGTGCCCAGATACTCTGTCACTGAGAACACACCGGGAACACTGAACCTCTAGGCCATGAAGCCAGAAGAGAACTCAATCTTGGAGTTTGAAAGGGGCCACACCAGAAAACACCATGGAAAGTCCTCAGCAGATAGACAATCCTCCCTTGTGCTCTGCCTATGGAAGATGAAGGCAGCATTCAGTGAAAGGAAATGCTAGTGAGGCCACAGGGAAAAGAACCCCTTATCACTGGTGGTGAGAATACAAACTGGTGAAGACACTGTGCAAATCAGAATGGAGGCACCTTGGAAACTCAATATAGATCCAACATATGATCTAGCTGGGCTCCTGGGAATACACCCAGAGGAATCTGAGGCAGAACTCTAGTGATACCTGTCTATCCTTGTTTATTGCAGCACTGCTCACAATAGCCAAGAAGCAACCTAGCTGTTTATCTTTTAAATCTTTCATCTATCAACAGTAAAAGGATAGAGAAAAAATTGTATGTGTATACAATGGAGTTTCCATAAAGAGAACAAAATTGTGTCATTTGCCCAGATATGGATAAAACTGGGGTTCATCGTGCTAAATGACATAAGTCAAACTCAGAAAGATAAACATGTGTTTCCTTGCACATGTGAAACCTAGGTTACACACACACACACACACACACACACACACACAAACACATGCACACATACACACAGAGGCATGCACACACACATTGATGCACTTTCTATGATAGTACAAGGGGTACTATTTGGGAAGAGGGCGAGAAGCAGGAGAAGGGAGTGGAATGAAGAAGGTAAAGGGAATGAAAATGGTTAAAGTACATGATATACTTGAACATCTCAGTATAAAACTCACCACTTTGTAGAAAAAAAAATACACTGATATAATTAAAATAAAATAAAATAAACAGGCCCCCGCAACAGTCCTAACACTGTGCAGCTGAAGTTTCCCCAGTGCAGGAGGGTCAACCAGGGTCCTGTGGTGCTCAGAAGGGGTCAGAAAGCCCAGCACTGTTTGCTGGAGGAGCTGAGGAAAGCCTCCTTCAGGGCCAAAGCTTGGTTTCTCTGCAGTGGGGGAGGACCCAGGCTTTGAGGGAGTAGACTCTGAGCAATGGAATGAGGGGCCCGAGAAGAGGGGGGCAGAGTGCCATGCAGTGGGCTACATCTAGTGGCCAGTTGATGAGAAGTTTGAAAACACTAGTTCCCAAGAAGTCTAACTTGAGATGTGGTTCGATTAGAGGAAGGGTCATTTTGCAGTTATTGAAAAATAATCAAGGACTTCTGAATTACTTATTACTTTAACCAAGAGTCCCCAAGAAGGGACAGTCTGGCAAAGTCACTAGCACAAAATAAATAGGACAATTGTTAGCAGGAAGCAAAATAGCCTGAGTATCAGGCCTGAGTATCAGTACTAGACTTTCTTACCAAGAACAGGAAGGTTAGTAAGAGACTGGGTCCACAGACAGAGCCTCTTCTTTTTTTTTTTTTCTCAAAGCCAATTTTTATTGAAGCTTTGTACATTTCATACAAAATTTCCAATCAAATCTAGACCTGTGCCCCTTCCCTGCCTCCCCCACCCCACCAGAGCTCATATGTTCTGCCAAACATGTTTTTTCTCAGTCTCTCTCAAAATTCTTGATGCAGAAGTTTACTGTTTTGAGCAGAAGTTCACAGTTTCAGTCAGTTCTTTGACCCAGTCTTGTTGTTGTTGTTGTTGTTGTTGTTATTCCTTCCAATATTCATCACTTCAAAATATGCATATATGCATGCCACCTATATCATAGGTTTTAGCATCTTCAGCTTATGATTTTTTTTTTTATTAGGCTGAAAGATGTCATGTTGGAAGTCTCATCCTTGGCAAGCCCAAACCACCATCAGTTCTGCCCTTGTGCTCCACACTGGGGTTTTCCCTTCCTGTGGTCACCAAATAAGGTCCAATAAGCATCGCATCCTGTCTTGATCTTCCTGTACTGGTCTCCATGATATGGCCTGGGTAGTCCAACAATGGCAGTCTCTACTCTGAAGAGGCTGAAACCCCAGTAGTAGCTCAGAGCCTCTTCTTAACCATCTTTGTCTCCTCCCCAACACAGCCAGTAGTTGGCATTGCATGTACTGAGTAAGTAATACCCACTTGGTGACTCACTATGAGTAAAATGTAAGTGACTGAGGAGGGGTCTCACTCTACCAAGAAAATAAACACCAGAGACAATATTTCAGACTTTATACAACTTCGTTTCCAAAGTTTCATTTAGTATTTACAATGTGCTAAAGACCGTGGTGGTTCAGACTACAACGCTGCACCAGAAAATGAGAATTTAAATTTTCCCCACTGAATTGCATACCTAAGTTTCGGCCATACATTTATTTCTTTCTCATTTTTCTTTATACACGGATTTTAACCCAATAAAAGACAAAAGTATTCCATTATATTATGTTAAGGTCTAATCTCATAGTGTATTGATAAAAGAACCATTGGCAACCAAAGCTTCTGCTCCTCATAGGGGGCAGGTTCTAATTGTGCCATGATTTACCCTTACCATCCCTGAGACAGTTGCCATATCCCATGTGAACAGCAGTCTAAGGTGTTCAGTGGAGAATTCCTCAAGTCAGTCAAGCTCATCAATGCCTTAGGGCTATGAACAGCAGAATTTTCAGTGCATTATGTTCCATGAAAGAACATAGAATGCAGTACTCCCAAATAGTGGAAGCAGTCTGAGTCATGGCACCCTGGATATCTCAAAGGGAGTCTATGCAGATCCCTCTCCTGTTCTCTGCCACACCTGCCCTCTCTGCCTGGGGGCAGGGAGGACGGAGGGGATGGTCAGTCCTGACACCTCCAGGCTGAAACTGTTCCCGGTTGCTCCCCTACCAGGTTCCAACACAGCCAAGCAAGTGCTGGGAAAATTCGATTGAGTTTTATTTGTTCTCGCTTCCTCTTTTCCCTTCTAGCAAGTGGCTACTCAGGGCTCTGCTGTTCATTAGAGATCAAGCTGCCAATATGGGCTTGCTCAGATTAGTCCTTTCTATAACTGTACCGATACCAGTGTTTGCATTCCTCCCGAACTGAAAATTTGTCAGAGAAAGAAGGCATTAAACCTGTCACTGTAGATAAAGATCAGACGTTTGATTTCAAACAGAAGAAAGCAAACACCCCACCACGGGCTCCATTAACTCTCCAGCACACAGTTCTAAGTCATGTGGAGAACTAGACCAGACTAGGAAGGGGAAATAAATCCAAGTTTCACCATCGTTTTCATAGGTACAGAGGATATTGGACATTGAACAGAAATACAGAGCAGAGGATCTAAGCTGTAAGGACTTCCCGTCTTCTTCCTTTGTTTCCTTTTATAAACACGTGCTCACAAAATGAAAGAGCATCTAGCTTATTTTATCTGAAAAATAAATAAAACACAACCATTTCTAGAAAACTGAGGATTTGGGAAGACAAATTTAAAAATTTATTGGCACGTTAGAAATTAAACTATCTCACAATATTTATATAAAATCAGAAGATAGCTCCATATTGGGGGCTTGATGATGGCTCAGTCAGTAAAGTGTTTGCCTTGCAAGCATTAGGATGTGAGTTGGATCCCCAGAACACATGATAAAAAAAAAAAAAAAAAAAAACAGTACTGGCATGGTGACATGCTTATATCATACCATTAGGGAGCTGGAAAGGTGGAGACAGGAGGATCCCTGGAAAACACACACACACACACACACACACACACACACACACACACACACACACACACACACACACACACACACACACACACACACACACACACAAATAACACCTTGTTGTTAAATAAAATCCATACTTTCCAAAACCTACCACTGCTACCATTCCTGTGAAATGAAGCCAGTGTATTTCCTTGATTCTCTGAATAATACACAAGTAGTTGATCTTAACCTGAACCTTGAATTTAGGTGGCAGCTGTTTCTAAAGGGTTTGATCACAGAAAAGATTAATATTCATAATATTTCCGTGACAAGCTAGATGGCAGGTATTATTATCCCCATTTTATGGATTCAGACATTGGGGCAAGGAGAGGTTAAGTGACATGCTGAATATCACAAGGATTTAATTTGGAGCTCTCAAATTTAGTGCATTTTTTATGATGCTATTTCTGAAGGGAAGAGAGAGACAGTAGAGCTGAAGTCAGGAAGCCGGCTGCTGTCTCAGCTCTGGTGCCGACTTGTCCTGCACCCTCACGCCCTTAGCCTTGGGCAAGTCTTTTGACCTCGTGGCAGCTCTGTCTCCATATTAGGTAAAATTGACAATTCTTACCTACCATCCATACCCTGCTGTGAGGATTAATTGAATGAGACCTGAGCTGCAAGCCTGTTGGTAGAAGGGGTCTCTAAAAATATGCTAAGTGCCCTCTCAGAGGTTCTGCAGGGCTGCCCAGCCCTCAGGATACACCTGAGCACTACTGTACATTTGAACAGACCATCTCTGTGTGTCCTTGAGGAGTGCCCCTAAGGCTAGAGAGACACAGCCAAACCATGGCCTCTTCTGTACCATCTTTTGGGAGTCCTTGTGGGTGTGCGAGCTGGAAGGGCACATCTGTGGGAACCATCCAGCTGAGATCCCTTCTCAGGCCGCCTCTGAGAATTTGTTCTGAGAAATTCCACTGAGAATCCAGAAGACCAATCAGATCTTGCAAAGATGGGTTTGGAACTGCTTCTGCACACTGAGGCAATGCTTGCTTGGGTTATTCTTCCCTGTGGGCAACATCCCAGAGTCTATCAAAGAGGCCCAGAGTCTCAGAACCTTAGCAAGCACTAACCCGTCGGAGTAGGGAGGAGCTGTTGGACAAACATCTCCACATTTGAAGTAGAAAAAGGCAATGTGCAAAAGAACAAGTCTTTATACACCACAACACGGGACCTTTGACCTTGTCCTTGGAAAATGATGGAGGCGGTATGTCTCCTCCGCTCCTGTCATCCTGCATAGTACCTTGCTGACTATGTATGTGTCTTACCTCCAAAACCTCTCAGACACCAAGCTCACATATGTGACTCTGAGTCAGCACCTCTAACCCAGCACTTCCAACCTCCACCACCCCAAGTGGGATGCCTTCCACATCACCAGCAATGACACCTAGGTCCACCAAGTCAAGTGGTTCATGTTGAGGACACTGGAGTCACCTGGATGTGTCCCTCTCCCATCCCCCACATGACCCTTCTCACCACCTCCTGAGCAAATCCATGGTCAGCCGATCCCACTTGCTTTACTGCTGATCGCTCTTTCTCTCTAAAAATCCAATCTTCAGCACAAAACACAATTATTCTTCAAAACAAGGAAATAACATGTTTTTTTTTTAATCTTCAGTCCCAGAACTTCTACCCTCTTTACTCAGAGTAGAAACTAATACATGACCCAGTCATGTCACTTTCTGAGGGGCTAGGGTAGACTCAACTCAACCCATGATATGCCCCATAATATATACCTTTCCTTAGGTCTGTACTAAGACATAAAGTATCTTAAACATCAGTAATACACCTGTATCTTTACCTTCATTCCAAATTTACCTTTAAGTATCATGTATTATTACCACTAGCATCTGCAGTACTGATTTCATTTAACATTTTCCTCTATGAAAATCCCATCAGGGAGATATTGGGGGTTAGGACATCAACAGAACACTTTTGAAGAGACACAGTTCAACACATAACATTCACGATGTACTCATTCAGTGTTGTGTTTTTTTTTTTCTTTTTTTTGTCTTTTTAAGACAGGGTCTCCCTGTAGCCCCAGCTGTCCTGGAACTCACTCTGTAGACCAGGCTGGCCTTGAACTCACAAAGATCTGCCTGCCTCTGCCTCCCAAGTGCTAGGATTAAAGGCGTGCTTACTCTCTATTTTCCACGGGTAAGAAGTAAGCTCTGCCGCGTGCTTCAAGTTGATGTTGAGGCTGCTGCTTTGCTGATACAAACTAAGCCTTTGGAATAGTTACCAGAACATAAAAGGGGCTGATACATATCTTTTTAACTGAAAAAAAAGGAATAACTTTTCTTACCATGTATGAACAAGCTCTGTGCACTATCTAAAGCCTATGCTCAGAACGCAGGCCATAGCTCAGTTCATAGGCTCAGGATAACTCTCCATGTCAAACAGTGGTGATGAGACACGATGAGATTATTTTCAGATGGAATATAGGCAACTTGAGCCACAACTTTTCTGGGCTCTTGCCTGAGGCAGGTCCCTGAGCTGAGGGCAGTGTGAGAGCCTCACGTGTGAGCTTGTGTCTCTATGCTGATTACACTGCACAATTATTGCCTGGGTACTCCTCCAGTTCATCAGCTGGGTGGCCTACTACCAATTTTCAGAGAATAAAACTCGACCCCTGAGGACTGCAATTGAGGAGTGCAGTAATTTAGCAATGTTTGGGAGGGTCTGGAAGGCTGTGCAGTGCATGCAGACGTTCGTCAGCAGGATGGTGGGAGGCCTGTGCTTGGTCTTCTTATCTAGCCTCAAAGCCAGAGACCTTTTGTTTGTCTACTAGCTCAGATAAAGTCCCCAAATCCTTGGGAGTGCTCCAATAAATCTGTGTTCCTGAATACTTTATTCTTGTTTACAGAATGCCTTCACTGGATATGGCAGCTTGTTATCGACAGAAAACACCACTGCACTCTTCCCAAACCCTTGTCCCCATCCCTTATCCCATCCCATATCCTTACCCTTGAGAATTCCCATATAATGACCCAAGCTTCAGCCTAAGTGAGAAGCCCTTCTGGGTCCCCTTTTCATGAAATCTGCATGTTCTGAGCTAACTCAATGCAGCCCCGAAGCCAAGCTCATTCATTCCTTAATTACACCGGATTGCTTAACAAATTTCAGTACGGGGCTGTCTATAATAACCACTTCACTTGAAAGCCAGGAACTTATGTTTATTTTTCATTGTTATAAAATGATCCAATAGAAAATTCTGATGGTTTTGCTTTCAAGGAAGCAGTTTTAGCAAATTTCATTGAAGGGCTTTTCCCAGGCACAATTAGTTCAGTGTCAAACCCAGTTCCTGCACGTGGTGTTTTATGGCTCCCAGGCAGTAGGGTGTAATTCCAACAGCCTTTCCTTTATTATCTATCAAATGGATTATTCTGCCTCCTATCTCCACGGCACCAGATGGCATTACCGTCTTACACTGGCTGCACCACACAGAAGTATTAAAGGTCAGGAGAACACCATATGGCCTGGGCCACCCTGCCCTTTTATACCCAGGAAAGGCCAACATCTCGGCTTCATGTCCCCATTGCCCTGAAAGTGGCCAATGGTTGCATGTATTTGATTCTATTTTGGTTTTATTATTCCATTTTTACTGAAGTATCATAACCAAATCTCTTTTAACTCCTCTATTTCTATCTGTAGTTTGATCATTTCTTATATATTCTGAACACCTTACTTTATAGAGCATTAAGCAATGAAATAATTTATACCTAGTTTTCTTTTTTTAATGAGATTGTGCAGCTATCAATGAATTTGATATTTTTCTTACAATTCTCTTACAATTTTTCTTACAAATCTTACAAAGATTTGAATAGATCATTCTCAAATATTTGTAATTGCAGCTCTAGGTCTGTGATCCTCTTGGTACATAATTTTCAAATCTAGCTGTTTCTCAGTCAGGCATACCTGGTTCTGCAACTGTCCAGGTAAAGTTTAACCCCTATTGCACAGCTACGTTGTTGCTCAAGGATCACCCACTCAGTATCTCCCTTCCCTAATCAAAGTCTTCACATGTCTGGCCAACACCAGCTCTAATAAGTTGTAGATGATAGGACCTTTGATGTTTGGGAAAAGCATGTGAATGAGAGACACCCTAGCTTGGTCCCAGCATAGCACCAGGCCCAGAAGAGTCATCTCAAGCCTTGGAGCAATACAGTCACTCTGTGTGACCTGGTGCATCCATGAAGACCTCTTTATATTAGGTGATAATCCTTTTTTTTTCTTTTATTTTTTACATTTAAGATGTTTCTTAGCCATCTTTATTTCTTCTCTTGTGAAGGCTCTATTCAGATCTTTAGCCCATCTTTTAATTGGATCATTTGTTTTCTTGGTCCTTTGGGTTTTTTTTTTATTCTTTTTTTATTTTTTTCTTTGTTTATTTTTAAGGGATTCTACAATATAAGACCACAGTTGTTTTCAGATGACATTGATGTTACTCAGTTTGCCATACAATTAGGCAATTGGTGCTAGCATCCACAGATGAGAGATACCATTTGTGGTTAGTTTTACTGGGACTGTGTTACTTCACTCAGCATGATATCTTCTAGCTCCATCCATTTACCTGCAAAGTTCATGATGTCATCTTTCTTTACCACTGCATAGAACTCCATTGTGTAGAGATAATCCTTAAAAACATCTTAATTTGCAATCCTCTTAGACTCTCCCTCTTTCTTTCTCTCTCTCTTTATATAATATATATATATATATATATATGTGTGTGTGTGTGTGTGTGTGTGTGTGTGTGTATGTAGATCTCCTTTTATCTCAATAAATTTGGTTAAGAGGGTAAATACTTCTTTTTAAAATCCATCTCTTTGTCTAAAACTCACCCTTTGGCTTTCTATATTGGTGATGACCATATTTCTCTGCCAGTTCCCTTTGTGGCTGGTTTACTAGAACTATCTTGAAGTTGTGGGAAATGCTGGTCCACTTGAGATAAGTTGTCCTTCTCTATCTTTTATCTTTTAGCCTTAAAGTCCAGATCCCTATTGAATTTTCACAGCATACAACTAATCAATAATTATTCCAAAGAAATAATCCCAGTTTCAATAACCTTCAATATACTCCTTTGTCATGAGCAGCTTAGATTCCAGGTCTTTTCTTTTGTTCTTGAAATTAAGTGGTGGTCTGACTTTTCCTTTTACAAAACTCCCCTGACTCTGTTGCTGGGGTTTCACAGGCTACAAGGATCACAGAGCATGTTGTAGACCTTATTTAATTCATTTAAAGCCAGGTTCCTCTCTGCCACATTACATTACCACCTATCTGCTACAGTTAGGATTTGCCATTTGTCATTGAGACAAAGATATTTTTCTTTTTGTAAGATACAACAATGAGACTCTGACACTACAGGAATCAAAAAGGAACCCTCAAAAAGTAGCAGAAGTACAAAAGATTTGAATAGAAAATTTGGATTTAAAGAAAAAAATTTGAATAGAAAAGATTCCGGTCCACTCTAGCTAGGTTCCACATTACCTGTGGTGTCATGTGATTTGACCAATAATGCCTGGAGAGTTTGAAGAGTTCAATAAGAATTATTATTGTCTGAACTCTCACAGAGATTGTGACAGGAAAGTTAATATTCCCATTTTCCAGATAGATAAACTGAGGCACAAATCCAGGGGGGGAAAAACCTCAGTTTCATGCAGATGTGAGTCTCTGAAAAATACAAAAGCCCAGATGTTCTAAATTTTATCTGATTTGCTTACAGTCCTACCCTATGACATAATAAAATATCCATTATAGGCAGCAATGAGTCTCCTGGTTGCCATTTTCCCAAACAAATAGAAACAGAAGTCACTCAACCCTGAAGCCTACATAACTGCAGGTGGATAAAAGCCTTGGCCCATGTAGCTAGGGTGGAAACCACAGATCCAGGCTTAGAGACTGTTCAGATGGCTGCAGGCTGGGCACACTTTAATTGATGGAAGAGTGTTGGAATCCCCACAGAGGCACTTAGGATGGATGCTGTAATGCTTGGGATTATTGAAATAAGCATCTCATGTTCTGAACACGTACCTAGATGAAGCTGCAGTCCCGAGCCCCAAGCTCATCCCCAGCTCTAATAGCATGTCAGTGGCAGTAGCCAGTGAATTAACCCTGGAAAGCACTTATTGATCCCCACCTCATATTGCTGACTTCAAAAGATGTCATTGCTTCATCACGTACCCAGTTCTGCCTCATTAGCTACTGTCACTTTGTTCCTAGACACCAAGGGACTCATTATTCCTGACAGAGTCTTTGGTGTGAACCAGGGGCTAGAGGGAGATCACCCCAACAAGTGGTTCTCCCATCCTAGCATGCTCCTGCCCTGCACACAGCGAACAGAGCTCTGGTCCTGATGGTCAGCCCAATGGACAAAGAGCAGAAGCCATCCAAGGGCGATCTCCAGCATTATTCCCTTAATGGCTGAGTTAAGGCTAGGAGCTCTGGGGATTTTATGATTCCTCAAATGGTTCTTTCTGGGCCTAATGAAGATTCTCGTGTTGTAATTGCATCTCATAGGCTCCTGCTTATGACCCCTCTAACCCTAGAACAGTTTTATAGTACAAGTTGCTAAGCTCCCTTAGAGAATTCTTAATTAGAGAAGAACTATCCAGAGATCCAAAATGCAAATTAGAAGGCCACAACAAAGTAGAAATCAGCCTGGATCATTAAGGCTGGGAAAGAGCATAAGTCTGTAGAAATTAAAATAGGAATATGAAGGCAATGGTACAGAAATTCTATGTCCATAGGCACTGGAAGCCCTGGGAATCATTTTCAATTTCTAATATATAGAGCTTATTTTTATTTGTATACACAGAAAAGAGAAATAATGGAAATTTTACTTCCTGCACATTGAACGGAATTATGCATGTGATAGATTAAAAATCAAGTAGATATAGGGGAGAGAGATAGGGGGAGAGAGAGAGAGAGAGAGAGAGAGAGAGAGAGAGAGAGAGCATCTCGACTCTGAGCCTTGATATTTAAAATGTTTTGAGGGGAGCTCCTACCTTGAAGAATTGGATTAAGTAACAAATACTAACACATTTCCCAAGAGAATGGTAGTAAAGGCAAAGAGAAGTCTATTTGAATATTAGCTCAGAATATTGAATGACATTTATCAGATGTTTCTGTAACTTCACTTTCGAAAAGATTTTAAATATTTTTATTTATTATTCTATGTGTATGAGTGTATTGCCTGTATGTAGGTGCACCTGTGTGGTGTAATGCCCTTGGAGGTCAGGAGAGGGCATTGGATCCCCTGGAACTGGAGCTACAGATGGTTGTTAGCCACCATGTAGGAGTTGGGAATCAAATCCGGCTCCTCTGCAAGAGCAGCCAGTGCCCTTAACCACTGAGCCATCATCTCTCTAGCCCTTGGAACTTCACTTTTAGAGTAAGCAGTTACCATACCTTGCTAGTAACTAGTGACAGTAGACACTTGTTCACAGGAGCCTTGATCCAGTTCTTAAGCAGCCAGTGGTCTTTCTGACCCAGTATTTGTGAGTAGTACGGGAATAGCAGTTAATCTTCTTGTCAAGTTAATTGGCTTTAATATCACCCAGGAAACACAGCCCTGAGTCTGTCATGAGGGCATTTCCAAAGAGAATTAACTGAGGAGGGATGATCCACTGTGAAAGGGTGGTACCAACCAAGACTGAATATGACCAGCTGCCTCACACTCCTGCCACCGTCTTCCCTGTGATGTTGGAAATTACTCTCACAAACTATGAGCTAAAATAATCCCTTCCTTGCTTAAGTTGCATCTGCCAGGTATTTGGTCACAATAACAAGAAAAGTAGATTTTAAAAAAATGGATAATTAAGATGATGACACTATACAGATTAGTTAGGGTAGAGGGAATCTTCCATCTATGACGGATGTAAGCAAACAATTTTTAGAAAGGCAATTTCTCATTCTATTTTTACTGTTTGAATTCCACGGAAAAATTAGAGAAGACCTCTATCAACCAAAGGAGAGGTCTTAAAAATCAGACTCACGAGAAATGGTTAAAGGAAAGGGGGTTCAGTTTAAATGGGAACAACCCCGAGAAAGTACCAACTGGTGCCAATAGTGGCAGACTTGGGGATGTCTGGGAGGGAACTGAACTGTAATTCTCCTCTCTTGCTGAGCACAGAATAATAGCATTATGTATAAACAGTAATAACAGCTGTGAGAAATTGCTGCCTTCTGAGGAGGTAGATTCCATTTTAAGAAACACCTGGGTAGGTCGAAGCTGTGCCAAGGCAACCTTAGTGTAGTCTGAGGTGAAGGGATGTGAGACTGCTCAACATGAGCACAGGACGACGGAGTCCAGAACCACAGACAAGAGGGACATGGGCCAGTTGGCATGAGGTGGGCCTCCAAGTTAAAATGGCTGAGGCCCAGCATGGTTGTGGCTGTGCGTGCCTCTAACCCCAGCCCTCAGGAGCAGAGGGAGGAGGATCACCGCAAAGCTCAAGGGTTGGCAGTAGCATATATGTTCTTTCAAGAGTATGTGGTGTAAACTGAATTTCTTTTCACCTAAGTTTGCAGTACTCTTTTACACAGTTAGTTTGGGGGTAGTCAAGGGTTTTCTTCACATTTGGCCGCAGTTTTCATAGTTCCTCAGTCGTCCCTTGAAGAAAAGTCTGAAGGCCAAAGTTAAGGAACACTTGGGAAGTTTGCCTCCATCTACCTCCTCTTTTCCAGATCTCTAAATTTTTAATTATTCTAATAGTCCCTGGGAATACTTTTAATTCTTAATTCTACAAATATCTGTGACTGCTTTAACTGGTCAAATCCACCCCTTCAATATAATATTTTCATTTTACTTTTTAACTTTTCAAATTGAAAACTTAATACATACTTGTCAGGATGCCTATACAAAACTCGGCCTACAGTTAACATGAAATTACTATGTTCCAAACCCTAAAGTGCAACACCATGTGACAGAATCTATATCTTTCAAATCTGCATCCATTCAGAACTGGTCCAACTACTTTCTCATAAGTGATAAAATGAATTAACTTAAAGATTTCATTTTTCCTTATGCCATTGCCCATGTCCAGTTACTTTTTATCAAAACAGCCAAGAGTCATAATGAATACACTTGTTAAGTGCCACAAGTGAGGTTTCATCATATTCTGTTAGGTTTCAATATTGCCCAATTCTCCGTATTTTACTTTCCAGGAGGAAAATTCTCTCCTGGGAAAATATATAAATTTTAGTACAGTATTATAATAAGAACGTTTTCATATGCAGATTGAGTGTAGCGTTGTTTGCATTTAAAAAGACTAGCAGTCTGCACATCCTTCCCTCCCTAGTGCTCCTACAAATATGTATATTGAAGAGCATATCAAGTATTCTTCCCAGGTGTGCACTGACACCTGCTGTTCATGAAGTCCCAAGAAAACCCATTACCCACTCGGAATCCACATGTTAGAGGCCTGTGATGACCTCTGAGAGCCCTGCATTCTGAGGAGAACTTTCTTCAACTTCACTAAATAGTAACTATGCGGGATGGATGATGGAGACAAATGCCATATTGTATGGAGTAGCTGCACAGATAAGCACCTGAATAAGCACCAGAGACCCTGGGCCTGAGCATCTCATCCAAAATGTCTAAGTATCAATTCCCTAGGTAATAAAAAGAACCGCCTGACATGAAGTTAAAATGCCTGATTCCTTACTTATTGGTCAAAAATGCCTAATTCTTGCCGGGCGTGGTGGCGCATACCTTTAATCCTAGCACTTGGGAGGCAGAGGCAGGTGGATCTTTGTGAGTTCAAGGCCAGCCTGGTCTACAGAGTGAGTTCCAGGACAGCAGGGACTACAGGGAGACCCTGTCTCAAAAAGACCAAAAAAACAAACAACAACAACAAAAAATGCCTAATTCTTTAACTAATAACTAACATAATATCAGCATCCCCAAACTGGCTACAACTATGCCAAGATGAGGGCTTAAAGGAATAGAGCAACTAAAAAATCAGAACTAGCAGGGACTCTTGGAGAGACGGAAATGGAGGTATGAGGGAAAGCTCAGAGTCTGGCCAACCTGTCTCTCAGGATGCAGCCTTCCCATTTCCCATCCTGTGCTCAATTAAATGCAGAGATAGTTCAAATACTGAAGCAAATCAGCCTTAATAAGAACATTAATGTGTCATAAGGCTCTAAGGATCAAAACGGTTCATCTAATCTGCCATTTAGATCTAACTATATATGTTACGAACAGGGTGCTTTATTTATCCCTTCTCAGACTGTTGTTTGCTAATTTAGTAGCATTGGCCTTTACCATTGGACTTTCCATTAATGTAAAAATTCTTCTAAGGTAAGAAACCTGGATGTTTGTTAGGACATTGCATTCATTGCTTCATGTGCTCTGTAGTAGGCAGAGTGACTCCCTAAAGACTGGAATCTAAATATGTTGTTTGGCATAGCAAGAGGAGATAAGAAGATGTGATTTAAGCTATGGACACAAAAACACTGGTAATATGCTGCATTATCCAAGATCTCCAAGATGGTCTAACCTAACCTCATGTGCTGGATCGCTTTAGCTCTCAATTTGACACACCAGGGTAGATCTTCCATTGGATTGGCCTATGGCCATGTCTGAGGGGCATTTTCTCAACTGTTGAGTGATGTGGGGAAGTCCAGACCATTGTGGGCAGTGCTACACCTGGGCAGGTAGACTTGTGTTGTATATGAAAGCAGGCTGAGCATAGGCCAGAGGAGTAAGCCAGCAAGCAGCGCTTTTCTGTAGTCTGTGCTCCAGGTTCCTGCCCTGGGTTCCTGCCTTGACTTCCCTTGATGATGGATTATGCAGTAAGCCAAATAAACCCTTTCCTTCAAAATTAGTTTTGAGCAGCGTTTTTATCACATCAATAGAAAATAACTAATACAGAAGTTGGTACCAGGATGGGGGGGTATTGCTGTGATAGCCTTGACCTTGTTTGGGGGAGGACTATGGAAGTGTTTGGAACCTTGGGGTGGAAAAAGCCATTGAGTGCTCAAAGGTTAGTGAGTTATTTCTGTGGAAATTGAAACAGTTATGCTAAAGAGAAATGTAGATGATGGGGGGGCTGGCTTGTGACATTTTGAGGGAGGCAAAGACTATCAGGGCTGTTCGTGTGATATTTTGAATTGAGAATCTATGGTTTCTGCTTGGTCAGAGCTGAAGGATCAGCTGTGATTAAGAAGAGACCATCACCACTGAAGTGAAACCTTTGCTTTCCTCTACCAATTGATGCTGATAAGCTGGGGCTGAAGGCTGTGAGTAGCAAGAGACCAGTATTATCAAGGTGAGGTAGATGTTCTGGGAAGTATTTCCTCAGGGTCAGCACACAAAAGCTGTGGTCCAGAGGGGGCCCAAGTCTGTGTCTCAAGCTGGAAGTAGGACTTGGTAAGAGTCTCCTATATGGTGCTGGTGTTGAAGGCATGAAGGGGTTGTGAAGAAGATCTGAGGCTTGGCATTGTGTGAAGTCAGAAGATGCCCTCGGTAAAGGTGTAGCCTCAGTGGAGACCCTGACATATTGATAACATCAAGGGCTGTAGCAGATGGGGACTGGATCCAGACTGAACCTATGAGATAAGCTGTGTGCTGTGGATGAAAGAGACAGAGGCGTGAAGCTGCCCAAAGCCCTCTGGAGCCTAGACAATCGAGAGTGAATCCCAGTTGTCCAGCCTTGAGCTACTTTGCTGGACCTAGGTTTTACTTAAGTGTGCCTGATACTTCCCTTTAAAAATTATTTTTTTATTTTATGTGTATGAGTGTATTGCTTTCATGTAGATATGTGTACCCATATCATGCAATGCCTGTGGATGTCAGAAGAGGGTGGAACTGAAATTATAGATGGCGATTAGCCACCATGTGGGTGCTGGGAATCCAACCCAGTTCCTCTGCAAGAACAGCCAGTGCTCTTAACTGAGACATTGAGGAGATTTGATAACGTTTTTGAATTTTTTAAAAGACTGTGGGACTTTTTTTTTGGTCTTCTTGAGATGGGGTCTCCCTGTAGCCCAGCTGTCCTGGAACTCACTATGTAGACCAGGCTGGCCTTGAACTCACAAAGATCCACCTGCCTCTGCCTCCCAAGTGCTAGGATTAAAGGCATGCGCCAACACACCCGGCAAGACTGTGGGCCTTTTAAAGTTGTACTGTTTTATGTTATAATATTAATATTAACATGAGATTTGGGGGATAAGAAATGGAAGGGTTGTGGTTTAAAATGGTGTGTTCATGTGTCAAGTTGAAAGGGAGTCACTTGTGCTGGATAGCTTTAGTTGTCAACTTGACACACTGGGGTAGGGGGAATCTCAACTGAGGAATTGCTTCCATTGGATTGGCTTGTGGCCATGTCTGTGGGGGTATTTTCTCAATTGTTGAGTGATGTGGGAAAATCCAGCCCACTGTGGGTGGTGCCACTCCTGGGAAAGTTCTCTTGTGTTATATAAGAAAGTAGGTTGAGAGCTGGAAAGAGATGGCTCAGCAGTTAAGAGCACTGGATACTCTTACAGAGGACCTGGGCTCAATTCCTAACACTGGCTGGCTAACAACCATCCATAACTCCAGTTTCAAGCAATCCAACACCCTTTTCTGACCTTTGTAGGCACTGTATGAATGACATAGGGTGCACCTGCCTACATGCAAGCAATGTACTCATACACATAAAATAAAAATAATAAATAAAATATTTTTAAAAAAGGAAAGCAGGCTGGGCACATGCCAGAGGAGCAAGCCAGTAAGCAGACCCCCTCCATGGTCTGTGCTCCAGAGTCCTGCCCCGAGCTCCTACCTTGGCTTCCCTTGATGATGGACTGCGCTGTGAGCCAAATCAACCCTTTCCTTCCCAAGCTGGTCCTGGTCAGTGTTTTTATCACAGCAATGGAAAGTAACTAAGACACTACATGCATTCTTTTTTTATTTTTTAAATTTGATTGTGTGTGTGTGTGTGTGTGTGTGAGAGAGAGAGAGAGAGAGAGAGAGAGAGAGAGAGAGTTAACGGCAGAGAACTTCTCTAGCCAGAGGAGGGACAGAAGGACAAGTCAGTCTGGCAGGTTAGGAGGCTGTGGTGTCATTGAAGGAGCACACAGGTGACAAAACGAGGTGGCTCCAGGCATCCCAGCAGCTAATCATCAAGGATGTGGACATCCCAGATCCAGTGCAGCTGGAAGGAACGTCAAGTGTACTTTCCACAGGGTGCTCAGCTGGGAACCCAGGCTGGGGGAACCCAGGCTGGGGGAACCCAGGCTGGGGGAACCCAGGCTGGGGGATACATGGTAAGAACCCGGTAGAGCAGCACAGCCACCTGGACATCTGACCCTCACACCTGAGATGCTGAGTTACATTTATGTGGTAAATTTCACTGTATCAGGAGAAACAGTATTTTCACATTTTCTTATGAATATAGTTTCTCCCTGTGTGCATTGGGATCAGAGCTTACTGGTAGAGAAAGTAAGTTCACCTACTATACAAAGAATACTCATGGACTGCCTGGTGCACGACTATGACCACCATGATGCAGGACTGTTCCCTAGCAATGGGTCTCCCAGTAGTGGGATGGGCCAATTAATTAAAAAAATTGAGAAAGGTCCAAAAACAAATGTTGTTCTGTTTCTTTTCCTAGGGACATGTGAACACCTATTCATCCCACAGAGCACTAGTGACAGACCAAAGCAACAACTCCACCCCAGTCTAGCTTAGCGAACAGTGAGTTTATTGAAGTTACTATAAAATTCCATTCAAGTTCAGTTTTTGTATTGCTTCTGTGGCCACCTGTTCTTTGGGCGAACAGTAAGCAGGAGCCCTTTCCATGCTGGTTATCCGTTCGTTAGTTTCTAGCAAGGCCCTAATTGAAGCACCCAAGGTAGGAGAACAGAGAGTGACATGGACCTGTCTAGTCTTAGGATGCATCATCAGTATTATCACCATTGTCCAAGGATATGAATGAGAACCATTGATGTCTTAGAATAGGAGAGGCATCCTATGTTCAGTCTAAGATGGCTGAAGTCCAGTGCTGTGTGAACCAATCACTCCTCCCCCACCCCACTATACACACTCCCCGAGTCACGAAAACCATCAGCCTTGGTAGGAAACACTGACACTGATGAACCAGATCCAGATCTCCAAAGAAGAGACATGTCCCAGGAGACCTGGGAGGCCATATTTCAAGACATAGAGAGAAAGAGCAAGATCTTTAGAGTAAATGCCAACAGGTAGGGAGGCCCCAGTGACCATCCTAGGACATCGCTGAATGGGAAATAAGATTGTAGTTCGTGAACTAATTAGCTTTTTTTATTCTTTTTTTTTAAAGTTGGTGTGGTGGTGCACACTTTTAATTTTTGTTGTTGTTTTTATTTATTATTTTTTATGTATATGAGTGTACTGTCTGCATGTAGGTTTGTGCACCCATGTCGTGCAATGCCGCGGAGGTCAGAAGAGGGCATCGGATTCCCCTGGAACTGGAGTTAAAGACGGTTCTTAGCTGCCATGTGGGTGCTGGGAATCAAACCCGGGTCCTCTGCAAGAGCAGTTGGTGCTCTTAACTGCTGAGCCATCTTTCCAGCCCCGTTTCCTAATTAGCTTTAACTGTCACCTTGATACAGCCTTGAGTTATCTGAGAAGAGAATCTCCATTAAGGAATTTCCCAAATCAGATTGGCCTGTCAGCATGTCTGTTCCAGAATGCATTGCTTGTTAGTTTATGGGTGCCTTGCTCAGCCCCCTGTGAATGGTACTATTCCCTAGGCAGGTGGCCTTGGGCTAGCAATGAATGTTAACTGAACAGCAGCCTGTGAGCACACCTCCATGGCTTCTACTTCAAGTTCTTGCTTGACTTCCTGCCCTGATTTCCCTCAAGGATGGACTATCACTTGCACTTGGAAATGTAAACTTAAAAAACTCTTTCCTCCCCTAAGCTGATTTTGCCCAGAGTGTTTTATCACAGCAGCAGAAAAGAAGCTAGAATGGCATGTTAAGCTATCCCCCATTTGGGCCATCTTGTGTGGTAAGCAGTTTCCTAACTAGTATGCTAGGTTGCTTTCTCTTGAAACCAAGTGAATCCTAACTCATGGACCATTAAAAAGACTTTGCATCTCCAGGGGTGTTCCTGCATATAGAAAAATGACCCCCGGAGTGCAGTAGCTTCTGCAGCATAGAAAACCTGCTGTTTGGGTGGGGGTGATGGCAGTCAGAGAAGCCAACATGTTTTACATACCGGTTCCCGTCCGAGATCCATTTGCACAACCACATAGGAAAGTGCGCCTTTCCAGACTACCCCACTATGCTACTTAAGACATTCCATTTGCCAAAAGGTCCACTTTTGTTTAAAAATCACAGAAGTGGGCTGGAAAGATGCCGTAGCAATTAAGAGTGCTTGCTGATCTTCCAGAGGATCAACATTCTGCTCCCCAAACCCATGCTGTGCTGCTTACAATTGCCTATAACTCCAGCCCCAGGGAATTCAATGCTTCTCCTTGCATTCCTCCTGGGCACAACACACATGCCCACAACACACACGCACACATACACAAGAGGTTTTTTTTGGTTGATAAATATTTTGTTTGTTTTCTTTTTTCTTTTTTTCAAAATATTATTTGTTTATTTGTATAAAAATTTTAATTGAATTTTTGTGTATTTTATACATAACATCTCAATCAGTCTTAATCATTTTATACCCCCTTCTCCTTTGGCACCCTCCGACAACCAGCACCCCTGGAATTCATACATTTTGTCCTTTGTGTTAGTGTCTATTGTGTCAAATGAATCTCCCCAGCCATTTCTCTGTGCAAGTACACCCAGTGAGCTCTAGACAGCCTATCCAGAGTCCCTGGCTTAAAGAAGACCAGCTCTTCTCACCCATCAGTAATCAGCTGCCAATATCTTTTCCAGCTAAGAATAGGTTCTGCTGTCCCTTTCTGCAGTTCCATGCAATAGGAAGCAGCTTCTGCTTCTCCACTCTGTAGTAAAGTCATTTGTCAAAATTCCTTTCCAATGGAATTTTGTTGTTTCTGCTCTAAGAGAGAATCTCTTGATTTACAGAGTTTTCACTTAAACATACTCTATATGAAGATGTTAGCTTCCTGTTGCTTATAGAAATTTCTTCTGTCCTTTAGTTATGCTATTTTCTAGTCTAGACTCATCTTTTAATCTGATATGGTGGTCAGGCAAGCTCTTTACAATGCAGAAGAATATAACAGATCAGGTTAGATAAGCTTAAGGTAAGTTTAATGACAGGAAATTCACTCTATATGGTATGAAAATATCTTTAAAATACACAATAGTTAAAATTACTTTTGATGGCATAACAAAAGGTATCTAATTAGATGGAATTTTCTTTAACAGGTTGGGTATGAATCCCCGTGCCCCATCTATCTATGATCTGTCTTATTTTTACCCACGTCTGGTTGCCACACTGCCGCCTCATTTCCATGAGCATTACTTCCTGACTGTCCTTCCTGCAGCGTTCTTCTGAGTAGCAGCGTTAGGAAGCAGCCTTGTCTTTTCCTCGATAGATATAAAGCAGTTTACTTGTATGTATGTGTGTTTGCCTGTGCTTGTGGGAATGTGTGTGTGTGTGTGTGTGTGTGTGTGTGTGTGTGTGTATCTCGTGGCTAGAGGTCCACCTTAGGTGTTGTTTTCCAGGAGCTGTGTGTCTTTTTTTTTTGGTCTTTTCAAGACAGGGTCTCCCTGTAGCCCCAGCTGTCCTGGAACTCACTCTGTAGACCAGGCTGGCCTTGAACTCACAGAGATCTGCCTGCCTCTGCCTCCCAGGTGCTAGGATTAAAGGTGTGCACCACCACACCCGGCTTTGTATCTTATTTTTAAGACAAGGTCTTTCACTAGGACCTGAGGCTCACTGATTAGACTTGGCTGTCTAGTCAGTCCCCAGTTCACCAACACTAGGGTTATACTAGGATTACAAACATGAAGCAATATCAGCTTTTTGCATGGGTGCTGGATATTAAACTCAGGTTCCCATGTTCGAAGGCAAGCATGTTACTGACTGTTGTATCTCTCCAGCTGCCAAATGGAGGTTATTTAAGGAAGTTCTCATGAACTGAGTGTTCTCAGAGAACCCCACACAGAGCCTTGTGAAGGAGGCTAAATCTTTTAGGCAGAACAAGGCAATACAAGTAATGTCTAACCTGTGCTCCCGATGTGCCTGGAGCTAACCCTATCCCCTAGCTTTTTAATTGATTTGACCTCCAAGACTCCACTTTTCACTTGAGCCACCTTCAGTTACATTGTACTAACTGCAAAAAGAACCTCCACGAAAAGTAACTTTATTAAGATATAATTCATTGACTACTGAATTCTTTGCAAATGAACAATTCAGTGGCTATTAGTATAGTCACATTCTGAGCATCCGCTTCTTCCATCTTAGGACACATTCACCACCCTACACCCCTAAGCGTGGGCCCGCTGGGCCTCAACCACAGGAAGTTACTTTTCTCTCTTTCTGTAGAACTGCTGGGGCATTTCATGTGCATGGGATTAAGAGATGTGCAGTCCTCTGTGTCTGGTCCCTTCTACTTAGCTCAGTGACTCCAAAGGTCAACTATGATGCAGTGTGTCTCGGTTACACTCACTGTGTGTGCTTGTTCAGGTGTGTGCATCTATGCACGCTCATGCAGAGGCCAAAAGAAGACATCCAGTGTCTTCTGCTATTCCTCCTCACCTGGCTCCCTTGAGACAGGGTCTCTCTCTGAGCCTGGAGTTTGCTATTTTTTCAGCTAGGCTGGCTAACCAGCAAGTCACAGAGCTCTTCCTGTCTCTACCCAATCCTGGCATTACAGGCATTCACAACCACACTGGACTTTTCATGTGGTGCTGGAGATCTGAATTCATGCTTGCAGAGTATGAACTCTTACCCAACTAGCCATCTCCCCAGCCTCAACTACATTCCTCTCATTGGAGGTAGCATTCCATTGTGTGTTACATTTCACCTATCTGTTCATTTTTTGACATTCTAGTGAAGGATAGAAACAGATCCATGGGGGCTGACTAGACAGCTCATTGGATAGAGGTTGCTACTACAAGCCTGACAACCTAAGTTTGATCCCTGGAACCCACATGGCAGAAGAAGAGAATCAATTCTGACAAGTTGTCCTCTGATTTCCCCACACATCACTTGGCATGTACAAATACGTACATGTACACATAAAAATAAATGAACAAATAAATATAATCTTTAAAATTACAACAAGAAAGATATATAGTGAAGCCAGATGTGATGGCATGTGCCTGCAATTCTGGCACTTGGGGAACTGAGGTAAGAAGATTCCCCAAGAGTTCTAGGCTAGCCATCTCTCTAGCCCCTAAAATTCTATGTCTTAGCATTTCTTTTTATGTTAAGCAGTCCTTCTGATCCTGAAAAAACCCTTTCCTCATCTCCAATAAGTCACCAATATTAAGACATAGAATTTATGTCTAGACATTGTCTTTGCTGCCAGGTAAAATGATCTTATTCCTCCTATGGAGTGGCAGCAATGAGGCAAACTCCTCCCTTCCTCAACTAAAGAGCCTATAGTCAACAGTCTTGAATCAACAGAGAACATGCAGCTTCCTGGCATGCCACACTTGATAGTAAGGGCTCATGTTTACTAGATGGAAGGTCCACCCTGCCCAGACCTAAGCAAAAGCAGGTTGCCAATAGACAGTCCAAAGGATCTTAATTCATCTAGCCATTCTTAGATTTGCCTCCAAACAATCCTTCTCCATCCTCACACATGGGACCATTGAGAGTTGCAGGGCAAAGTAATAATGGAAGACAATGAAATGTTCACAACTCTCTTGGGATTAGAGCACCTTTGAGTCTGACTGAGGAACACTGTAGAACATGGTTGGGGAGAGATGGATAAGCTGTAACAGGAGCTGTCCTCTGCAGACAAGGTGGTCAGCAGAGAACTTAATCTTTTGCTCACATGATAACTCTTTCTCTACTAGAATGTTCCAGCCATTTCCAGCCCATCTGGGGAAAACACTATGACCTTTCTCTGTTTTAACCATTAGCTTCTTGAAAGGAGCCTTGGGATATTATTTGTCAATATATGCATTATTTCTTTTTTAAAGTCCTTTTTAATGCATGCAGAATTTGTCTGGCTTTGGAACAAGGATCTGTAGTCTATCTGGCACTAATCATCTTCTGTGTATGGTGTATACATTTTATGGTACTTTATATAGACCAGCCTGAGTGGAATCAATACAAGATGCAAGCTCAAAGTGACACATTCCAGATCTGACATCCCTACCATAGCTTTGAGCTCCAGGCACTGACAAACACTCGGCACGAACCCACATTCCCAGAGGAGGAAGTGTAATGCTGTTTATGTTATGCAATATGTAAAATATTTATACCTTGGCTTCAACACAAACTGACTATCATTTACATCAGGAAGTACTGCTCACCATAAAGACAAGTGACGTTATCTGGGCTGCTCTTTGCAGGCAAAGGGGAACTCAGTACAATAAATGATGGGTTTATGTATGGAATAAGATTCCACCAATGTCAGGGTTTTAAAAAATAGCAGTTATGGGAAAGGTTTTTTTAATGTGCTGGCATCTTTTAGAATTGTTAAATTACCAAGAAGGGCAAAATGTATGCCTTTCTGACTATTGCCCTTATCTTTCCAGTGGAAAAATCTTTTCTTTTGACAAACCATTCTTTCATAGATAACCTCTTCAATAGCATTTAGTTATCATTATTAATAAATTGTTACAGTAATAAATTATATTTTAAACATTTTATTAAATGCAGTTCTCATGTACTTAAAATAAATTGCAAAGCCGGCTTTTTTCATGGTATTTAATATATATAGCATGACACAATGTGCTTTTAATATATTTAATGTTATATACTTTAAAAAATCTAAGTGTGTTGTACTTTTATGGAACTTACTTTATATTCCTTTCTATATGGAAAATGTATTACTTTTTAATACGGGTTCATTGTAGAGTGCCATTAGGAAATAGCACCGTTCTTAAAAGTGGAAACTTTTCAGAATTTAAGTACATTAAGTGTGGGGGAGGGGAAGACACTGCATTATGGTAACATCAAGCATCTAATTGAAACTGACAAGAGCAAGGGGCGACGTCTCACGTCGACTGTAATGGCACCTCACATTTGCATTGACATCATAGCAGTTCTAATGCAGGCGCCCGAGATGCTTCCTCTGACAAAGAGAGACTTCTCCCTGACATCCGCTGCTTTCGCGCTTTCTTTAGCCACGCCATCACTGTCACTCACCATAAAGATAAAAATATTATGAAAAACATCTCCAGTCCGTGCTTATTAAGTACTTTCCACGGCTGAAATGAGGTGGCCGTTTTCAAGGGCTTCTTAGTTTCATAAGCCTCAAAAATTCTCCATTTAAATCTCCACAAAGGATAGAAGTATGCCTGTAGTCGCCAACCTTAAAATGCCTTTATTTTTTTTAAATAGAAATTGAAAATTGATTTTTTTTTTCAGAAAAACAAATATTTTTGCATATATCCTTAAGGCCACAGGAATTACATAGAGTTCTTTAGAAGATGAGGTAAATCTTTCTGGTTGCGAGAATGTTACTGTGAAATAAGGGTAGGTTAAAAAGTACCTTTAGAGTAAGCAAAATAATTCATGCATGAAAGGGGACCACTGGGTCCCATGGTTCTAATGAACAGAAACCACATACCAAGCAGTCTCCAAGCAAATGAGTTAGGGAACCAGCTTTCTAAGTTGCTATTCTGAACCTCAGCTTTTGCTCTTTAGCCTGAACTGTACACCACACTCCAGGTTCAGCAGCAAGGTGTCAGAACCTCAACAATCTCTCTTCCAATACTGCCTAGCAACTATGGCTCCAGTCAGTGGGGAGCCCCCTGGTGTCCAGGCAAGGTCCTTGCCTGGCTTGGCCTTTGTCTCTCGGCCTTGCCTGGGCCCTGCAGGCAACTGAGTGGTTCTCTTGATGCCAGATGAAGAACCAGACTTTCCCTCGATACCAGAAACAGGCCTGTGCTAACTTGTGTCGCTTGCCAGGATCTACATCTCAGGTCAGACCCTTGATCTCTTTCTCTGTCAGCTTGCCCATCACAAAGGAAGCGAATGGGGTCATTTAAGCTTTTCTGACGTGGTTGGGCTTTATGTGTTACATTCTTAAAGGGAAGTCACCGGCCCTCTCATTCTTACTCAGCATCCATTTACTACCCATTTATTAAGCACGGGCTCTGTATCTTGCTCTGCTGTAGGTAGGGTTCATCAGACAAGGAAAAGGACGAGCCCTCTGAGATGGAGAGTTAGGCCATGAACAAGCAACCAAGCAGAAAATATGGCCGTGATGCCTTTAAACATAGTAGGAAGAAGGGTTGCTTAACTCAAGAAACAGAACACCTTCTTGTTCTCTGGAAAGGATGGTGATGAGGACACAGCTCCGGCTTCTGTTCATTCACAAGGGCTTCACACCAACAGGAGAAGAAATGCAGAATGGCTGGGCATTTTGTAGCTCAGAGAGAGAGAGCACAGCTAATCTAGAAACCAATGTTCATCAGGAACAAGCCATCCTGTGCAAACTCAAAACCTTACCCAGAATGGACATGCTTAATAGCCTACCTTCAACTTTAAAAAAAATAGCTACTTTGACTATTTTAGAAGTTCTTTCTTAGTTTTCACACACAGTATTTATAAACCCTTGGTCTATGCATCAAATAAATGAGAATGAAAGCTAAGTGAATTCATTATTTTTTTTTAATTCTCTCACTCAGTAAACATGTGTTGGGTACAGAATATGTTGAAAATATCTAGTTGGGTGCTAGGTAGAGAGACAACAAAGAATCCAAGACAATTTCTTCATTTAAAGAATCAACTACAAAGAATGCTGCATGAAGTGAAAATACTAAAGTTTCTGCAGTTTCTGTGTTTCAGTTTCATGGGTAATGATAAAAATCTTACTGAATACAATACAAAATACATAGCCTCGTAGCTTTCCACCAATCTATAGACAAGTAAACTGATGTACAAAATGACTCTGGGAAAATGTATTGGAACCGTTATGGATTCCTGGGGATGTTTTAGATTTCCAGTGAATGCTGCTGTGATGAATGACACATTCGTGTCATGAAGAACAACGTCTCAGTGGTGAGCAGGTGAGGTCTGAAGAGTCGGCAAAGAATCAAGTAATCGAGTAATCACAAGATTGAACATGGCAGAGGAAGAAGTCGCCTGAGAAAGGATCCCTCACAGACCAAGGCTGTGCCTTCAGATCACCCACCCAAGGGAGCTTTATAAACAAAGTCCCAGTTGTTCCCTCTCATTGGGCCCAGCACGTGCTTAGCCACGTCATCATGATTATCATCATCCTCATCGTCATCATCATCATCACAATCATCATCATCAGTCTGTGTGCTTGCTGCCATAGTTATTTGCTATGTACTCAAGAGGCTTCCGAAAGAGCCCGTCACTTCACCTGTGGATGTTGAGAGGATAGAAGGTGACTGGAGATCACCTCTGGAGGCTTGCCCAGCATGCTGTGCCCCGAGGCATGTGCACCACCACAGAAAACCCTGGCTCCCGCATGGCATCTACCCGCATTGCCAGAAGCACAGCTGCATCATAAATGAAATGTGGTGGTTAGACTAGGCAGGAAGTTCATTCACATCACACTGAATGAACGTGACAAATGAGTGAGTTTCCCAAGGGAAAGGGAAGTTGTCTTACAACAGATGAACCCAAAGCTATTTTTCAATGCACCCAAAATTGGCAGAAAAGACTCCAAAGCAAGGACAGATTAGGTTGCAGGATATGAAAAATATCTCCAATATCCCCATGTGATCATGTGCTTTTCATAATCATTTTTAAAATTAAAATTACTGAAACTAGCTTAAAATGTATCTATCAGCTGAGGAAACTGCGATATTGTACAGTTTCTTTAGTTACTGGATATAAAAATAAGTTTCAAAACAGTTTCATGTAGTAAAACACAACATCCACAGGCTAAGTGATGGACTCTTGATAGCTGTTAGACCACTTGTCCACTGGTTCACCTCTCAAAAGTACCTTGGCCCCGCTCAGTAAATGTTTTGTTTTCTATCAGATAATATGGGTCAAGATAAATAAGCCGTGGTCCCCAGGACTAAGATCCAATGGGCAGTGAGATGTAAATAAGTAAGAAAGGCCATGGAAAGTTATCATATATAAGCAGTTTAAAGTTATAAGCCCTTCAAAGAGCTTTGGGATCCCAGAGGTAAAGAAGGTAAATGTGATGAAGAATTTTCCAGGGAGAGACTGGGGGCATGGCACTCGGCTCTGCAAAGGGAGAGGAGAGAATATGTAAAATATCGAGGCATGGGCCCAGAGTGCCTCAGTGCTTAAGAGCACTGGCTGCTCTTGCTGAGAACCTAGGTTCCATTCCCAGTGTCTACATGGCTGCTAACAGCCATCTTTAACTCTGGTTTCAGGGGATCTGATGCTATCTTCTGGCTTCCACAAGGATTTTGGGACACTTTGTGTACTTACATATATGGAAGCAAAGCACTCATATCCATAAAATATAAATAAATAAATAAATAAATAAATTGTGGGACCTGGGCTGGAGAGATGGCTTAGTCATTATGAGCACTTGTAGCCTTTGCAGAGGACTAGGGTTTGTTTTCCAGCATCCACATGGCATTTCACAACCTTGTGTAACTCCAGTTTTGGGGACACTCTCTTCAGGCCTCCACAGGCACTGCACATAAACAATGCATTCACATACATGCAGGCAACACATTTATATACTTAAAATAAAAATAAATAAATGCTTTATTAAAAATATTGTGGCATCAAAGCGCCTATGTCTGTCAGGGAGAGAAGCAGACTTACAGTTTCACACATGCATAGATGACTATATATATACATGTGCTTTATATGTGGATAACATGGATAGCAACAACTAACATATATATAGTGGCATGCATATATACGAGACACACATATGTATAAGCACTCAGTACACATATATGCCACAAATATGTACACACACAAACACATGGGTATACATGTAATGTTAATGGAAATAAACACATAAAACTACATGGACATGTGTATACATACACAGTGTAGACTGACATGCACATGTTCACACATAGACAAATACACATGCAGACACACATACATATAGTTATACATGTAGATACATGCTCATGCACATATGCAAGTGTTTGTATATTCACACTTGAGTACACACATACACACATGATCATTACCATATGTGTGTATGACATTTTTAAGGGACTGTTACAGCGGCCTGGGCTTCTGCAATAGTGGCAGCTGATGGCACAAAGCAGTTCCTCTGGCCTGTAATGTTGGCATCTGTCCTTGGGCTTCCTGACATAGGACAGCAGACAGTAAGAAAAGCTCTAGGGTGAGGATAACAAGAGCCCCAGAGCCCCAGGCATTAGCTGCAAGCCCACGAGGATGGGCTGAAACTGCCTGCCCTTGTGGCCTCTGCCAGTGCTATGGATGTCCTGCAGAAGCCAAGGTCTATGTGCAGAGCTAGATGTGCAGCTACTCGTGCACGTGGGCAGACACAAAAACACGTCCATGTTCGAAAGCCCTGGAATGAGACGGGGTTGAGAAGATGGAGCAGCCAGACCTCATGTCCCTCAGGAGGGGTCCCAGTGAGTAACAGTGGGCAAGCTGACATCTCCCCCACTGCCACGGACACCCCTGCATACACTAAAGTCCACTTATGGGACATAGAGGAGCTTGGTCAGTGAATATACAGTGGACATGCTGTGCATCTGGAGCAACATAACATCTCTGTTAGGAAAAACACTGTGGCACCAGGTGGAGGATGGACGGGAAGACAAAGGATAGGCAAAGACACCTAGAAGACCAAAACCATGTTCAAGTGGAAAGCTCAAAGGCTCTTGTGTGTGGGGTTAGGGGGCCTCATATTCCAGATGACCTTCAGTAATGCCAGTAAGCAAAAGGCAGGCAGGCTGGCAGGCCAACACTCACTGGGGCCATGCGAAAACCACTTAGTCTCTCTCTACCCTTGTCCCTTGTTGGTTAAATAGAGAAAGGTCTAATATTTATACCTGAATACATCAAAAGAGGGGACCCTACAAGATGTCCAGCAAATGCTCTTGTCCAACACTTCCTGATCTTGCCTTAGCAGAGTCCAGTTCTGAGTCTCGTTGCCCCCTGAATTCCTTTGCTTTTCCTTCCCCACAAAGCCTGAGCGCTCGATAGTTTGCTCCTTCACCCCAGGCTAGACCAGTCAGAGAACAGCTTTGCTGGTAGAGAGGGAAGGCCAAAGCAAAAGATGTGACTATGCCCAATATGACCCCACCACACTGCCACTGCCGAGACTCTAGATGGTTCTAAAATGACTACTAGATGGCAGACAGATCAATTTTAACTTAAGATGTTTTCATTTTTTTATCATTGATAATGGATGGTGAGCTATATGTTTACCATCTACTGAGTATAAGATTTAATATATCCTTATTCCTTGGGTATTTCACAGGACACAAATCACTAGGGTTGCCAAGAAACAAACATAAAGCAAGTTTGGGAAATATACATTATTAAAAATATCAAAACCTCTTCCCTGGAGACTAGCTCTCATGGTATCAGAGGATACTATGCAAGCTGATAGGGAGAAAACTAATCAATGGTCCAGCCCAGCTGTAAAGCCAAATAACCATAACAATGACCAGAGCAACAAACTATCTCTATTGGTGCAGTACTGGCACTCTTATCTTAGAAATAATCAACAGCTATCTAACTGGACTTAAAGCCCACTCAACAGGAAGGAACTCATGTGTGGTACTGTAAACATAGACAATATACATTGCTGGGGAGGTCACAGATCCTATAGAAAAACCCAAGTCTGTCACATCCCTAGACAAACATTATTTTTTACTGTATGCTAAATATGTATACTGATATTTACAGGCAAGTACGCCTCTCACCACCCACCAGAGAGGGTTCTTCTTGCAACAGTTGGAGACTGTTACAGAGTTCCACAACTAGTCAGACACATAGAATAAGTGGCTATGACATGCCCATCCCTAAGTGACATGTTTACACTGGAACCTCTCTCTATACCTTAAGGCTCAGGGAACATAGAACAGAGAGTAGAGAGAATAATAATGAATCTCTTAACTCTCACCAGGGAAACTTCTAAACACAGAAGAGAACAACTGGCCAAAATGTTAAGAATAAGAGACTGCAGAGTGTGTGTGTCCCTGAATAGGACTTCTGTGTTAAACCTCTGCCACAATGGCTCAGGGACAATTGTGGAAGAGGGGATGGAAAGATTGTAAGAGCCAGGGGTGGTGGACATAAGGAAACATTGTTCCAGACAGCTAGGAAGTTATTTGTATGAACTCATAGCATGCACAAGACCCATGTAAACACAAACCAGATTTAAAAAGCAGCATAAATTGGGGAAATGGGTAGGAAGCCCCAACCTTAGCTGAGGAACTATTGACGACTCATCATTGCCGGGTAATGGAGGGTTGGTCTTCTATAAGGGAGTGACACTAGACAGGCTGACCAGACTCCAGTGGATGATCTCATACTGAGGGACTTCTGGGGAACACAAACTTGACTCTATAGGCCTTAATATATATGATAGAATGCATGAAATCCAGTGGAGTGCAGATAGAGGAGTGGGTTTACATATAATTAAGATGTATTGTATGAAATACAGAAAAATTTCAACTAAAAATGTGAATGATACATATAAAATCAAATAAATTAAATATAGAATTATTAGTAGGAATTTAGCATAGCTGCATTCAGTAGCATATGAAGCATTTGGGTAGTTTGAACGGTGTGTGGCTTTTTGTCTCTAAAAGATCTTCTAAGGCTGACTGTCACAGATGTAGGTTTCTGGAGTGAGGCATACAAATGTACTGAGAGCTACGGGTTTTCTTTCCAGCCTAGTGATGTGGTTAATATGGCAGTGTACCAGCACTGAGAGGAGTTGGCTTCAAGCACAGCCACGATGGGACACAGTAGGAGCTACTCAGACCTTGTGGAATTTGAGTTCTTCCTCAGGAGTGTATTTTACAACTGAATGGGTTATAAACCTGTGCAACAACGCCAAGGACACAGTGTCGGGCCTGGCATCCAGGCAGCCAAGTGAAGCAGAGCCAGCCTCATCCCAGATCCACATCTTCAAGGTTCCTTTGAGGAATGACTGGGTCTCCCTAGACCTCAACTTTCCTTTGGAAAAATGGACTTGAGAGTTGTACTCAGTGTTGCTAGGCCCTGGCTCCTGGCCCCACCTCCAGGCCATGCCTCCCCACAGCTGTAGCAAGTGCTGTCTGTCTAACTGCATTACTTCCCTCCCATGAGGAGAGGATTTGCTTCAACAGTACCACTCACCAGATAGGAGGCCGAATTAGGCTGGCTGTGGTCACAGCAAAGAAAAACACTTGACAGAACAGCCCTGGGATATTCTGGAGTTTATGAAGAGATTTTACATCAGAGAAGCTGACTCCATCATAATTAGGGAATCCTTTTTCATTTCTTACTATCTGATTCTTAGCTGAACATTCTTGTTCTTCCTTTTCCTACTGTATCTCTACTTGTGCTCCTTCTTGTTCTCCTTATACAGATCCTAGGCTCTGGAGAGCTTTGGCATCTTTATATATGGAAAGATGAACTGTAGGTTTAAAAGGGTGTGGAGGCTTTTAAACCACAAGCAAATTCCCAGATTGGCAAGACTCGGCTCCTGAGAATACAGTGCACTGCATGAGCTCCTGGTAAGACAGATGGTCTCACATGCCAGTGTCTCAGCTGAGATCCTGAACCAGCTTGTAGGTCTCTTTACTCTCCGCTCCTCAAGAATAGATATTTCCAGAAGTAGTGTATGATAAGCTATGGTAAGCTGATCTTCCGAAGAAGCCACAGAGGGCACAGTGGTGGGAAGCTGAAGGATATCAGAAAGAAATGGTACATGCAGAGAGAGGTGACATTGGTGAAGGGCATGGAGGAGCAGGCTGCCCTGGGCTGAACAGCATCCTCCAAATTTCACTCCCACCTTCCACCTGAGAAGTTTATTTGAAAATCTGATCCCTGAAGATATTATCGAACTAAGATGAAGTTGGGCTGAATTAGATGGACCTTGGGATGAGCTGAATGTGGTCCCTAGAAGCGAAGAAATATAGACAGAAACAGCATAGAAAGAGAAGGAAGGACTCCAAACTCCAATGTTCAACCTCATGTCTCGTGGCTGGACTCAGTCATTCCCAAAACTCAAGGATTCTCACAGGGTTAGCATTACTTCTGTTTCCAGACATTTCAGATTTGTGGAATATACTTTTACTTTGTTAACGAGGTATATTTTAAGATAATAATGTGCTGTAGTTTTCTCTTACACTATTTGGAGAAAATATTATGTAGCAGATGAAGAACTCGATATGAAAAGGAAAAAAGCACTCTTATAAATCACCCAGTTCATGGAAAATAAATCCTCACTCAACTGTTTTTCTACATCCCAGCTAGATCCCATGGCTACTTTCTCTAAAGCAATCTTGATAGGCAGGTAAGGAATGAAAGAAAAAAGTTGTTTTGATTCTTCTGTCTCCCTCATGATTCATGTTTCTTTGTAAACTGAAATGTTGAGAGTCAAATAGATTGTATCAGAAAGAACAAAGTGGTTAAGGAAACAGAAGAGATAGAAAGATATTGAAAAAGCAGGTCTGAGACACTGTTTGTAATGGATGCTGTGAAGAGGGTGCTTCTTCAGAAATCTCTCTTTCCTAACACAAAAGAAAAAAAGAAAAACTGTTTTCAGTGACCTGTGTGGCGAGATATGAGGTCCCATCAGCACTATGAAGATTTCAGCGTGATGTGGGAGTATTGGTACTTAACAGAAGCAGATTCTAGGTCAGGTGTTTTGTTTTGTAAAATAGTTCTTGCTTTGCTTGGAAAGGCAGTTAGAGACTCATCCATCAATCTTTCTGAGAGGTTTTATGTCGACCGTTGTAGAAAATTTGCCCCATACGGACCAGACGTAAGACAAAGACACATCAGCCGGCACCAGGCTCCAGTCAGTTTTAGTGGGAAGTGCTTTCCAGAGTCTGACCTGACCTCTCTCAATTCTTTAAGACAAGTTCCTTTATCCCCCTCCCTCCTTCCAAAGCCTCTCTCAATTTGTGTATTCCTGATAACTGCGATTTTACTACACCTCACACGGATCTCTTCCTCTCTCATGTGCAGTGTGTTCTTTCTCGAAATTTCTGGTATTTGATGAGGCCGTGGCTGGTGGGAGTGTGATAATCTCAGGTCTGGAAGATCACACCTGGATGCAGTTCAGCTTATCTTGTACAAGGACAGAACAGAAAAATGTGAATCAGTGAACTGCTAAGTACAACCACTTCACTCAGCCTTTGTTTTACCTTCTCAACTCACCTGCCAGAAAGCCAAAGAAACACCCTAGCCCACTCCTTCTTCTCTACCCATTTCACTGCTTCTCTACCCATTTCACTGCCAGTGCATCTTGCATCTTTATATGCATTAGCTAGCAAAGAATCTTGTCAGTGGCTGGACCACCCCAATGACATAGAGCAGATACAGCTAGGCCACTAACATGAAGGGAATTCACACCTGAAGACCTTTTAAGGCAGGATGGTTGACAGCCTTAGGGCTGGAAGATTCAGAGAAGCTAGAATAACCAGTAAAGGATAGCTCCCCGAGAACAAATTTGTCACATAGTATGTAAGAAAAGGACATAAGTGAAAATGAGGACTATTTGAAACTGGAATTCATAAGCCTGCCAGCACCACAGGGTTGTTTAAGCACCAAACAGTGATGTGTTAAACACACACATACATTAGTAATGCAGCACATCTGACTGAGCACGCCAGGCCAGGAGACACAAAGTCTGGTCTCAGTCTTGTTGTACCAGCTCACCATGAGATTTTGGCATTTGTGTATGTGTGTGTGTGAATATATGTTCATGTTTGTGCACACGTGCCTGTGGGTATTCATGCACATGTGTGCATATACACGTGGAAGCCAGAAGTCAATGTCCAATGTCTTCCTTAAACACTCTCTATTTTTGAAATACGGTTTCTCATGAAACTTGGGGACTACTGATTTCACTAGCCTGGCTTCCCATGACCCTTGCAGATTCTCCTCTCCCTGTTTCTCTAGAACTACAATTAAAGACGCACACCACTGTGCCCAGCTTCTTACATGGGTGCTGGGATCGGAACCCATGTCCTCAGGCATGTGGAGCAAGCAATTTTGCCAAGTGAGCCATGCCCCTAACCTCTCACTATGTGATCTTGAACGAATGCATTGGCTTCTTCACCCATGAGAGGCTGGTGATAAAAATAAGTGAAATAAAACATTGACATTGAATGGACAATTGCTGAGACGGCTGAAAAGCTGACGAGCTTTTGCAGGCACCAAATGGCCAGCCTGGGCTACAGGGTGAGGGTCTGTCTATAAAAATTATATTCTCTTTTTAGCCGGGCGTGGTGCCGCATGCCTTTAATCCTAGCACTTGGGAGGCAGAGGCAGGTGGATCTTTATGAGTTCAAGGCCAGCCTGGTCTACAGAGTGAGTTCCAGGTCAGCTGGGGCCACAGGGAGATCCTGTCTTGAAAAGACCAAAAAAAAAAAAAAAACCTATTCTCTTTTCTAAATTAAGGAGTCAACAGCTGGGGATGCATCCTAGTGATAGTTTGCCTCATGTGCACCAGGCCATTGGTTTGATCCCTAACACTGCAAGACAGAGAAAGAGAGTTTTCCAGGCATGATGGGGTGTGCCTATGATCCCAACAATCATGAGGCAGAAGCAGGAAGATCACTGAAAATTTGAAGCCAGTCTGCTCTACATAGAGAGCTGAATTCCAGGACAACCAAGGCTACATAGTGAGTCCCTATTTTTAAAAAGAAAACCTAGCACCAGCTACACCTCACCTGCCTGGAAATACTGTGCAGCAGAGGCACCATGAGCCTGTATAATCCCAACTAATGGCTATTGGCTCTCTCCCTTGGAGAATAACCCATGGCTATGCCACAAGCTTACATATCACTCTCTACAGGTTAGGAATGTTATAAGCACAGTAAGACCTGTCATTTTTACAGGGGAAAAATTGTAATTCATAGGATTAACATATCATCCAAAACAGTGTCTATGCTAAAGTAACCTACCATAACTATTAGTGCTGCTTAAAATACCTAATATCTAATTGATTGTTCTTCCATTAGTAGGATCGAAAGGTTATTCCTGGACAAACTGTCAGCCCATGAAAGGAAACAGCCAGAATTGACCAGAGTCCAAGTCAACAGCTCCAGAGAGAGTGGACTGTTTTACCTCTCATCCACCTGTGCCCCTTTTCTAAGCCTAGGGAACAACCTGCGGAAGAGGGGGCGTGGTAGAATGTAAGGGCTACGATTGGGGTGAATGGTGAAACTACAGCAATGTAGTCTGGACACTCATTTGATCAACTTGATTGAACAAACAACCTGTCACCCCCCACTGGATGGTGGGGCTGTAGGTGTTTGGGCACAACAGCCTGCAGATAGGTTTTGCATGAAGGATGCTTGTACTCATGGATTATCACTTATAGCTAAAAATGAAAAAAAAAACTGAGAGAAAGATGCAGGACAGTTATGGCAGAATGCATGATCTGGGATGGGGTGAGGGTGGGGGGGGGAGGGAAAGGGAAATAAGCCTGAACTGAATTGGAAAAAATGTATGAAATGCACAAAGCATCAATAAAAACTAATTTAAAAAAATAAAAAAAAAGAAAACCTCAAAATAGGGGCCATTGCTCCCTCCATAACAAATTGAACAGCACATCTGTATCTCAAAGGATAGTTGCTTAGAGATTCAGAGATGGATGGGCAATGTCTGATGCTATTTTTTCTAATTTAATGTTGTTACACACAGAAAAACATAAAGTATGTTGTTGCCTTCCTAAAACAAAGTTTAAAAAAATAATTCATGATTCTCATTAACAAGTTCAAACACATCTTATTGCAGTGAACTTATCTTACTCTGCTACATCACCGAAGGAATAGGAAAATATCGCCAATTTACTGCAATAAGGTAATTACTGTAATAAGATAAATGTTAACTTTTTAATGAAAACCACTGCACTTGAGTAATTACCCTTCCGAGGACTGCTCCATATATGATTTCTTTGCAATTATTAAGATTAATTCACTTTTTTTTAGTAGGAACAGACCAAAATACCAAGCCAAATGATCATTTTAGAAGCACATTTTCAAATGTCCTAGCACTTCAAAAAGGAGAGAAAGAAATGGATTGAATCCTGTTTCCATCTCCAGTGCATTAAGTCCCAAGCTGTCAGGTTCACAGGTTCAGCTGAATGCAAACAAAAATAATAAAATCCTGGGGAAAAAAAAATAGATGGGATTAAAAATAGGGTTGTCCACTGACCATTAGCTACCGCACAGCAGAAAGTGAAGATTTAATTAGAACTTCCTTTGTTCACAGATGTACTAGCTGTCTATAAATAGCTTGCTGCATGCACATCCTGAATGCAGCTGTAGATGCATGACAGCATCATACCTTAAGCAGTCCTGTGGCTCTTGAAAGCCTCCGGGACGCTATTTCCAGAGGATTACAGCTCCATCAGCTTCTGTTAAAAGGCTGAACTAACGAAACAGCAAACCTAGCTAACATAAGTTGGAGACTGAAAATTCTGTTTCCGACACTCCATGTTCACATTGGATTTTATTTGTGGCTTTGCTGTGCCTGCCATCACATCTTTGAGCAGCTAAGAAGCCTTTCTGGCTCAGGTCTCCCTTCCTTTCTGGCCTCTAGGTGTCGGTCCTATTTCTTTTTTTTTAATTATTACTTTCTCTTTTTTTTCTTTTATTACTTTTTTATTTTTTTTCATTTTTTAACAATAAGTAGTAATTTGAGTACAAGCATCCTTCATGTAAAACCAATTTGCAAGCAGTTGTGCCCAAACCCACACAGCCCAAGGGTCCCACCATCCAGCTGGGGGGCTTGTTCAATCAAGTTGGGTATGTTCAATCAAGTTGATCAAGTAAGTGTCCAGTCTATATTGCTGTAGTTTCACCATTCACCCCAATCACAGCCCTTAAATTCTACCATGCCCCCTCTTCCGCAGATTGTTCCCTAGGCTTAGAAAAGGGGCACAGGTGGACAAGAAGCAAAACAGTCTACTTTCTCTGGAGCTATCATTTTGGACTCTGATCAGTTCTGGCTGTTTCCTTTCATGGGCTGACAGTTTGTCCAGGAATAACCCTTTGATCTTACTAATGAAGCACAAGCAATTAGATATATAAGTATTTAAACAGTTCTAATTGTTATGGTAGATTACTTTGGTATAGACACAGATATTTGGATGGTATGTTAATCTATGGACTACATTTTTTTCTGTAAAATATGACAGGGTCTTACTGTGGCTTATAACATCTCCTAACTGCTAGAGGATGTAAGCTTGTGGCACCAGCCATGGGTTATTCCTCCAAGGAGAGAGCTAATAGCCAATTAGATTTAGGATATACGGGCATATGGCTGCCACTGCTGCACAGTATTTCCAGGCAGGTGAGGTGTAGCTGGTGCTGATGGAAGAGTCTTGCTTGACTCAAGGAGACCTATATTTGCTTTATTGGTTTAGTGGCCTTTGGTAACACTCTCTGGTATTCCAGAGACCAACTGTACACTTGCAAGTGCAGTCTCAATACATCTTTTCCATGCTTACATCAGGTCTTCAACAGCAGGGCCTTATCACCTCTCTTCTTGCAGGTATCCCAGTTTACAGGCAAGAAGCCTTTACCTTTTTTGGGGGGGGCTTGGATCCCCTGGCCAACATCTCCTTGGTAGAATAATCCATTGCTGATATCAGAGCTCTCCTGTATTAATATATTTTGCTTAAGTGAATAGCTTAAAGAGACTTTAGTATTATATTTGGTTCTGAATAGAGAATAATCCTTTTCACAGTTCCTATGTCTACTAGTCAATTAAAGAAGGCAGTTTTACCGGTTTTGTAAAAGATTACCTCTATGACAGTTGGCTCCAATTTACAGTTAGAGAACGACCTCATCATCATCATATTCCTCCTTGTTCTTTGAAGGAGAGGTAAGAAAATCTCTCATATTAAAACTTTGCAGCACCTAGAAGGTAAGTTTCATTAGGACTCATTATAAATAGTTGTTACAAGTAGGATCCACAGAGGGGTTTGATGCCTGTAGCAGTCTGAGGCTTTTCTTCCTTTCATTGTTCAGAGGGGCCAACCTTTCTGCTGGCACTTCCTGGTACATCCTACACAATGCAAAGCTGTGTCTTTTCTTTCTCAGCCATTAAGTTGGTGATGTTTTGACCTGTGGGAACATACAAATCTTTTCCCATAGTTAGTTCTATAGCTACAATGGGTCGGTCCTATTTCTAACCAGCAGAAGAATCTCTGAGCAGATTTCTGAGCTCTAGCAAGACTTTCCAAAAAGCAACACACTGCCCTGAGGGAGTGAACTCCCTTGGGGTTTGTTGTGGGTCTGAGGGGCTCCAGGACATGACTAAGAATAACATTCATTTAAGAGGTTCTTGATCCAGCAATCATGTGGCACTGGTTATCTTCATTGTTCAGAGAAGAGAATGGGATTTGTGGACTTCCTCAGTATCTGTCCCTCATCTTTCATCATCTATTGGTTGTGCCTTTCAAGGTGCCTTTTAAAAAGTACAGGAATGGGGCTGGAGAGATGGCCTAGCGGTTAAGAGTGCCAACCGCTCTTACAGAGGACCCAGGTTCGATCCCCAGCACCCACATGGCGGCTGAAAACAGTCTTAACTCCAGTTCCAGGGGAATCCAACACCCTCTTCTGACCTCCGCGGCATTGCATGACATGGGTACACAAACCTACATGCAGACAGTACATTCATATACATACAAAAATAAATAAAATAAATAAAAAGTACAGGAAAATGAGCATTATCTCTCTATTTTCTGTGGGTAAGAGGGATAGTTCTTTCAGCCTGTTTCACCTCTCTCCACATTCTGCTTTGAAATGGAGCGGTCTAAATGGCATGCTCGCCGTTGCCTCTACCCGGATAGAAACTGACCTTAGAGAGATTATCATTTAGACAGGAAGGTGTGTCCATCTCTTTTTTTTTTTTTTAATTTTATTTATTTCTGTATGTGTATGAATGTACTGTCTGCATGCAGGTTTGTGCACCCGTGTCGTGCAATGCCACGGAGGTCAGAAAAGGGTCTCGGATTCCCCTGGAACTGGAGTTCTCCTGGAATTGGAGTTTCAGACAGTTTTCGGCCAACATGTGGGTGCTGGGGATCGAACCCAGGTCCTCTGTGAGAGCAGTCGGCACTCTTAACCACTAGGCCATCTCTCTAGCCCCTGTCCAACTCTTGAAATAGTGACACAATCATCTACAAAGCACACACTCAAGAACTGTACAACTGAGTTACAAAAAGAAGTAACAAAGCACATGTTTTAAGTAAGTTAAGGGTTTTGTGTTGGGCCACAGTCCTAGCTATCCTGGGGCACCTCTGGAGTATGGGGGGCTGGAAAGAGTCTGGGAGACCTGGGGTTGGTACTCAGGACCACTTCTGGTGTGCAGTGCAGGAAACAAGGTAGGGTGGGTTGGAAGATGTGGGAGCCAGACTTCTCCTGTGCATGCTGAACCAGAGTGGACCTCTCTGTACTCAGTTTCCCCATCAGGCAACTGAGGAAAATTATGCTCACTTTTGAGGGTTACTATGAACAGTACCCAACATATCACTATTACTGTGTGAAATTAAAACCCAGAATTGATAGCATATGTAGCAGTTAGAATGCTAAAAATATTCCTAAAAAGTTTCAAAACATTTTTTGAGACAGAATGTCCTTTTAGCTTCGGCCAACCTGGAACTCCCTATGTAGACCAGGCTGGCCTAAATCTTACAGAGATCTACCTGCCTCTGCCTCATGAGCCCTGGAATTAAATGCATATACCACCATGCCTGATTTCAGAACCTTTATTAGCCAAACATGGCAGAGGTGCTGCAGGAAAGATTGATGGCACAGGGGACCTGGAGGATGTCCCTGACCCCACCCATCTGAGCAAAACTGTTAGTGGCAGAAGAAGAGTTTTGAAGAACAAGAGGAACTGACATACACTGCCCTCTTTGAAGACGGAGGGTGTCTACAACCATGCCACCCTGAATGTACTGTATCTCATCTGTAGATGGAAGGGCACAGAGGAAAAGAAGCCACTGGTCCCCAGTGTGTATCTGAACCACAACCACCAAGACATCCGTGGCATCAGCTCACAGAAAGCCTCTGCCAGGCTGCCTGGAGTTGCACAGACCCAGCCTGGGGAAGCGGAGGTGTAGCCTTGCCCACCCATCTTTCCAGGACTCTGGGCACTACCAATCCTCAGGGGAACAAAACCAAGTACCCAAAGACATGTGAGGAATGCTGAGTCATCATGCTGGGCTCTTATTAGGGTGACACACAAGGTAGAAGTATCAAAACAAATAAAACCCTAGAAAATTCTGGCCCTGGAATTCTCCTCGATTAACTACAGCAAATTGCCTTGGTGACCTTAAAAGGCTTTTTCCTTTTTCATTTTTTAAAAAATCCCATTTGCTAAATCTAATTATTTCAGCATTGATTTTAGAAATAATAAGTGGTAATTTTTTCCATCAACTGGTCAAAACTCAATTTCATTTATCACTGAGAGACAAGAAGGAGTCTATTCTCTCGCTCAACTCTATTTTGCTCGTTTTCTGAGGAGTTGAACAGTATTACATGCAAAGTACCTATTGGGAAATAATTCCTTGCGTGATGTCGGAGTCTGTTAGACCTCACATGCTCAGGCGGGTCACGGGGGTCAATTATTGGTCATTTCTGAGAACTCTCTCCTCATGTGCTGCTGGAAGTGCCACCAGAGATTTACTGTTGTCATATTGAGCCAATAACCTGGTGTGGAGGAGCTCTGTCTTTTAGAAAGGACATTAGAGTCAAGCTGTGGGCACTTGGGGGGGACATGAACCAGCTCATGGCATTCTGAGTGATCCTAATGTCCTGGATAAATTCCAATCATGCTAATGGCCTTCGCTCATGCCTTCCTTATATGCAATTAAGGAAGCTACCATTTTCTCCCGTTTTCTTTGCTTCTAAGTAACCTTCTCAGAGTCTGGGCAGCTCATGTCAGTGTTGCCCAGTGACTAGCAGCTGCCGAAAGTCAAGGTCCCCAAGCTGTGCTATAAACAGGGGGGGCACTGAGCAAGTATTTTATGCTTTGAAGACTAAGAGGCAACACTGAACACAGCACTTTAGTGTTTATATAACAAGAAAAACAAGTTGCCCCAGATTTTCTGATGAAATTTAAATCATAGAAATAATTGAGTATAATGTTTTTGCAACTACTAATGAAAAAACTGTTATTCTTTCTAAAACGGTTATTTATTCCATGACAACTTCATACATGCTTTGATTCTATTTGACCTCTGTTATCCCTGCTTACCCACCTCCATCTCTCTCTCAAAGCCCTCTCGTTCTTCCCGACCAGCTTCCCTCCTTCTCATGTCTATTTTCTATGAACTGACTGAGTTTAATTAAGCTTGCTTACATGTGCAATGGCACTGAGTCATTTCTTGGAGATATGGGCGACTTACAAAATGTAATTTTTTTGGAAGCAGCAGGATAGTCATACAATTTTGGTTCAAAGTCCATGCTCCCCATCATTGACTCAGTTGCCAATGCACATCTGTAAAGCCACTCTTAGTCTGCAAAGTGTGCAGCCCTATTGAGGCTAACAGGTGTGGTCGCCAGGATGCAGTTTTCCATGCCTGGGTTAGGCAATGGCTCTGTTTGTTCTTAGGCAAGGAACAGGCTTCCTTCCCATGGCAGGCTGGGTCAAAGGGTCATGAATACTTCAAGCATGGTGTCCAGGCACCATGGACAAGGTAGGATCTTGAACAGACCATGTGCTGATTGGGTGGAGGGATATCTGGAAAATCAGTAAAACACTGTTTTCAGAGGACACCGGCATATAAGTTGGTAGACTGTTGGGGGATAGAGGTCCATCCTTAGTGTGGGGGATCCATCTTAATACCCAGTAAGAAGATAGAGAAAAGACAAATTTGCTCTCTCTGCTTCTGAATCTAGGACATTATGTTATCACCTCTCTCATTGCTACGACAAAATACCCCGACACAAACAATTTAAAGAGAGGAAGAATTTATTAGGCTCACAATTTCAGAGCTTTCAAACCTTTGATTCTAGGCCCAGGGGGAAGCAGAGCACCATAGACACAGAGGCATGTGAGTGAGGGAGCTGTTCACCTCATGGTAGACAGAAGGAGGGGGAGAGAGAAGAGAGAGAGAGAGAGAGAGAGAGAGAGAGAGAGAGAGAGGCAGGACAAGATGCAGTCCTTGAGGACATGCTACCCAGGGACATACTTTTTCAACTAGGCCCCCATTTTCCACCATTCCACCAGCCACTCCCACTTCTTGAGAATCTATATAGTTTGAATCCCTCAATGGATTAAGGCTCTGATTAAGTCAGAGCCTGTGTGATTTACCCATCTCTGTAAGAGTGGCTACAACATACCAGGAAGTGTGTTTCACTAATCTCCTAGGTTTTTCTCAATTTAATCAAGTACACCATCATGGTGAGTCAGCACACATATGCTTCCATCCCATCCCTCCTCATCCAACGTCAATACCAGAACTTACACTACCGTTTCCCAACCTGCTCCCTGAGCTCCTCGGCTTTGGGGCTTTGGACTTCAAACTGAGAGCTACACTATTTGCGGCCTGTCACAGTACTTCTCAGCATCCATAACTGTGTGGGCCAAATCCCTGATGATCCCTCTCTGATATATCATCTACCTACCATCCATCCATCCATCCATCCATCCATCCATCCATCCATCCATCCAATCCATCTATCTATCCATCTACACATCTATCTATCTATCTATCTATCTATCTATCTATCTATATATCTATCTATTATCTATCCATCCATTCATCATCCATCTATCTATCATCTATCCATCCCCAATCCATCCACTTAGTCATCTATCCATCCATCATTTCATTCAGTCTATAATCTATCTATCTCTGTCATGCTACCTGTCTTGCTATCCACCTATCATCTGTAATCTTTTTTTCATTTTAAAATATTTTATTTATTATTATTATTATTAAATTATTTTTATTTTTTTCTTTGCACAGAAAAACAAAACCAATTACACAATGACAATAACAAAGCAACAAGAACAAAAGAAGGGGGATTTTCATTTTCTATTCTGGTGAAATAAAGAATCAATCTGCAGGACTTGGTATAGACCTCTCTTTTTTCTTTTTTTCCTTCTCTCTTTCTTTTCTTTCTTCTTTTCCTGATCTTTCAGGGCTACCAGGAGGATATGTGTTTATGAGCTGGTCCGGGAAGCCTTGAGTTCTCAGCTGAGAAAGAATCTGGTTAATTTTGGGGGGGGGGTCTCATCCCTAAACTGCCTAATCAATTCCTAGCTCTTGTTTAGTTATGTTACCCTCTGAAAAGAGTCACCCCATTCACTAGAAGGGAATTGGGATGCCGAAGCTGACCTCTCTGACTTCTTCCATGCTGAAAACGGACATTGAGTGTGGCACCTGGGGTATCCCCATTCAGGTGGTTAATCTAAGAGACCCCCCAAAAGGATAACTATAGAGGGAAAAAAATCCTTGACTGTGCTGTGAAAGTGAAATGAAGGCAGGAATAGTTAGGTACGTGATCTAGGCAGGGGACCAGGAGAAGTAAGAACAGGGTGAGTTCCAATGTCCAATTAATGAATTTCTTGACCACAGGTTTCAAAGCGTCCTTCATTTGGCCAATGCTTTCAATCAAGCTAGCAGCCTGGATTAGAATTCAGAGCATCGGGCTGGAGAGATGGCCTAGCGGTTAAGAGCGCCGACCGCTCTTGCAGAGGACCTGGGTTCGATCCCCAGCACCCACATGGCTGCTGAGAACTGTCTGAAACTCCAATTCCAGGAGAACTCCAGTTCCAGGGGAATCCGAGACCCTCTTCTGACCTCCGCGGCATTGCACGACACGGGTGCACAGACTTGCATGCAGACAGTACATTCATACACATACAGAAATAAATAAAATTAATTAAAAAAATTAAAAAAAAAAGAATTCAGAGCATCCAGGAGCCCTGATTTTCACACTGTCTCACCACAGGTTGGTGATAAGCAGTGCCACATCTGGGCTGGTGACAACAGGAGCCCTCCAGCTGCACTGCCTGCTTGAAAGCTAGGGACCTTGAAAGCCAAGCTCTGTAGGTCTTGTAGGTCCTCACACCTTGCAGCACTGAGGAGTACACAGGGAGCAGCCCCAGTTCACCAGGCTCTGCAGGTCCACATGCCTCACAGCACTGAGAAGCACACAGGGAGCAGCCCCAGTTCACCAGGCTCTGCAGGTCCACATGCCTCACAGCACTGAGAAGCACACAGGGAGCAGTCCCAGCTCACCAGGCTCTGTAGGTCCACATGCCTCACAGCACTGAGAAGCACACAGGGAGCAGTCCCAGCTCACCAGGCTCTGTAGGTCCACATGCCTCACAGCACTGAGAAGCACACAGGGAGCAGCCCCAGCTCACCAGACTCTGCAGGTCCACATGCCTCACAGCACTGAGAAGCACACAGGGAGCAGCCCCAGCTCACCAGACTCTGTAGGTCCACATGTCTTACAGCACTGAGAAGTACACAGGGAGCAGCCCCAGTTCACCAGGCTCTATAGGTCCACATGCCTCACAGCACTGAGAAGCACACAGGGAGCAGCCCCAGCTCACCAGGCTCTATAGGTCCACATGCCTTACAGCACTGAGGAGTACACAGGGAGCAGCCCCAGTTCACCAGGCTCTGTAGGTCCACATGCCTCACAGCACTGAGAAGCACACAGGGAGCAGCCCCAGCTCACCAGGCTCTGTAGGTCCACATGCCCAGCAGCACTGAGTACACAGGGAGCAGTCCCAGTTCATCAGGCTCTGTAGGTCCACATGCCTCACAGCACTGAGAAGCACACAGGGAGCAGCCCCAGCTCACCAGGGCCTGCAGGCAGACTACTGTGGCTGGCTGCCTCCTGAGGCTTGCCTGAAGGAAGTTGTTGGAAGTCAATGCAAATAAGAGCTGCTTCTTCTGGGGCAGAAAGAAGCCTTCAGGAGGCAGGAAGAGGGAGCCATGGTGAGGAAGGCTTTATGTGGTCAGAATGGCCTCACTCCCTGCAGTCTCTCACTGTAAAATTTGGTTTCTGTGTTCAACCAGTGCACACCAGTGAGACAGGAAAAACAAAACAACTGACAAACGTGTTGGTTTAAGAGTAACTTTAAGTATTCATATTTCCAATTAACTAAGGTGCATTACTGTTTTTATCAGAACCTTTAAACCAATGTTGCTTAATATACACATATTTACTTTTACTAAGTCCTAAAACACCATGTAACCTGTAGGCAGAGTCTGGGCAAAATTGGATACTTGTTGAACTCACATCAATTAAAAATGTATTAATCGAGTATACACCTGTGTCCCTCTCCCGCCCCTCCCACCCTTCCTGATTCACCATTTCAGTCAGTTTTCTGATGCAGTCTTTCTGTTGTTGTTCTTTTAATATGCATCCCTCTCCACAAGAAATATTTACAACTGGGTTATTGGCGCTAGCATCTGTAGATAAGGGATACCATTCCTCGTTTGTTTTTCTGGGACTTTGTTACTTCACTTAATAAGCATTCATCTTAAGATTTGAATACCCTAAAGAAAAGGACAGCATGGGAACAGATCTTAGAGTGGTGTTATTTTTTCTTAATTGAAGTTTGATTTTACAGAATCAAATTCACCTTTCCACCTGAGTAGATCTGTGACTCTGAAGGAATGTCAAGTAACATAACCATTATCAATTCAAGATTGTGACACATGCCTACAATACTTGCACTGAGGAAGCTGAGGCAGGAAGATTGCCGTGAGTTTGAAGCCAAGCAAGAGTAAGGCTAGCCTGTGCTAAACAGTGGCACCCTGTTTCCAAAGCAAAAGCAAACATAAAAGAGATATCACAGAACATCTCTGTGCCCCATACTTGGGTATGTGATGGGTATTCTTACTCTGGCCTCTGCCACCACCAAGTGGCTTTCCATCTTTCTAGAATATTCCATACATAGGATCATGCAGGATGCATGGCTAAACCCTTGAGCCTGGCTTCTTTCACGTACCACATGATCCACATGTGATCCTTCCATAAACTTTCATTCCTTTTGATTTCTGAGTTTCCTTCCTTTGCTTTTGTAACATTTTAATTTATTATTTTTATTTTTGTGTATGAGCGTATTGCCTTCCTGTATGTCATGTAGTGCCCACAGAGGTTATTGCCAGGAGTCACGTAAGTACTGGGAATCAAACCCAGGTCCCTTGCCAGGCTCTTAAATGCTGAACCATCTTTCCAGCCCGAGTCGCCATCCTTTTATGGTTATATCACAGTTTATTCATCTGCACACCAGTTGAAAGACATACAGGGTGTTTCTACTTGGTTCAATGATAGTAAGACAGGGATGAACATTTCAGTGCAGTTGTTTTATGAAAACATAAATTTTCATTTCTCTGGGGTAAACACTCAAGAGGTAACTGTTGTATCCTATGGGAAACGTATGTTTAATACTTTGAAAGCAATGGGACTTATTGCTCCATTGATGAGGACTAAGGACTTATCACTTTCCATTTCAATGCAAAGAATAGAACTTCTTTCTGCAAGGAAATTCCTCTTCATGGAAATAGAATATGAAACACTAGCTCAGAAGAACTGAGCAATTCATTTGGTCCAAACCTTGAATTTTTCAGAATAAGGAACCTGGGCTGAGCGATTAAGTACACGGAAGCACATGAAAGAACAATTGGTAGGGCTGGCAGGGGACCTCCAGCTGTACACTCTGGACCTCCTACCTGCACCTGCTCCACGTGGAGCCTCCTGTGAACTGGAGAGCTTGGAGGAAAATCTATTTAAGGAAAACATGCCCTATATTTTAAGGAATAAGTAGGGGTATAGGAGTGGCAGTATCGAGATAAATTATTTACATTAATCAAATTCATTGAGAAATGACTCAACTCCCCATTTCCTTTGGCCCCATTACATCTACATCTACACCTCTGTAGAACAGCCCATCAGTCTTTCTAGAGAGCAGCTAGTGTGAGCTTTACTCCAACCATCGCTAAATTCCCCCAGATAAAAACACAAAACACGTGACTAACCAAGCTCTCTGCATGAGGCCCCATGCTGAGTACGTATGTCTTTTGAATACATGTCCTTAACTTTGTTCTGGGTTCATTTGCTTGATTTGAGTTCCTCTCATTAGTTAAATTTGCAGTTAGTACACAGAAATTTTCTAATACACATCTGAGATTGAAATGTTCTTGCTGACAGCAAAATTATAATTTGTACTTCCAGGATGCATTCAATGATGAGCTCTCAGAGAGAGGGTAAAATAAGGGTTGGGGGGGGAGAAAAACACAAAAAGCTGCATTCGCCAAAGAAGAGTGAGGTCTTCCAAAGTCATTCAGATCTTAATCCAAGAATCTATTTCTAATTACTCACATTATGACGATTTACAGGCTGATCATTCCAGTCTCAGATATCCAATCTTTTGGCCCAAAGCTGTGGGGGTAATTGCTTTATAACTGGGTAAGAATATATCATCTATGGCTGGTCTAGACTCAGTGAGAATATTTGTAACTGGTGTTTAAAGCTGCCATTCTGGATGGGGTTCAGTCAGCATGAGAACTTGCTACAAATATTGCTTACTTTGTCTCCTAAATCAGTAAATGTTGAAGATATTTCCGTGGCTTCTGTTTCCTAGCCCTGTCCTCTGGCCCTGTGGTTTTGTGGCACTGTCCCGGCTGCTGTGGTCCGCTGCTCCCTGTTGGGTACAAATGCCACAAACTATGGAGGGGGCACCTTCTCAGCTACCCAGAACAGCCCCTGACACCATAACAGGCCTAGATTCCTGGGCTTCCCTCTTGTTTCTATTTCCTTGATATCCTTATTCCTGCTGCTGTCACTCTGTTTTCCCATCGATCAAGAATGTTGTGTTCCAGCAGTCAGAAGGCACAGGGTCAGATGAGATAGGCTGGGCCCTCTACAAAAGCCCCATGATACAGGGAAGGAGGAGAGTGAAGAGACAAGCTCCGGGTATAAAAGCAAACATGAGTGACAGCTCTTCCTTGCTAGCTTACTTCCTGGGCCAACCAGAATTACTGCATTTCAGAAATCTTTGGATAGAGTAAAAGAGGTTGCTCCAAGGTCACTCTGCCACACTGCTTCTCTCTCTCTTGAAATTAAATACCCTTTAATTTCCCTCAGTTTGCACAAACACTCCTTACAAGCTCGGCTTCCAGGTCAGGCCTGCCCACCTCCTTGTCACAGGGCTTGTCCTTCATGGGTTCTGTTTTGTAACCGTGATGGAGCATTGGGACTGCACTGAGAACACCATTGCAGCAGTAGCGGGAGGAACGACAGCCACACGAGCACAACACCATGGGCAGCAGATGCGGAGTGATGCCCTGTCCCTTCCCCAGGGCCAGTACGTGTGCGGGGGAATGGATACAGTCAGCCGGTGCCCTTTCTTCTGACCTTTGCAGCTCCAAGCCCTCGCCCTGCAGCACTGGCACAGAGTGGCGATGAACAAGCAGCAGGCACTCTGCCAGCAGATATTCCCCCCTTCAGCACTGAAGGCTTTGGAAGTCGCTCCTGCACATGGCAGGCAACTTTGTCAGCTTTTGTTTGTTGTGCAGCCCGTGCCAGCTGGTGTGCCGCTTCTGCAGCGCGTCCTGCCCTTCTGGGATCTGGATTCTTGGCTCACGTGTTTACACAAACAAAACGCGTCACTCCCAGGGAGACCCTTTCCAGTCTCACTGCTTACCCTTCCCAGGGCATACATGGGGATTTGGGGTGGACATCTGCACGGGTGTAGTTTGCCAGGGGGCACTAGGCCCAGAACTCCTGGGCAAGGAGCATGGGAACTGAAGATCCCCAGGGCCGGGCAGCTCCCGTGCAGGCATCCAGAGCCCTGTCTCTCTACTTCCTTCCTTCTGTCATTGATCTCATCCACTCCTGGTTTATAAAGACATTGAAAATCACACGGAGGGCTTCAGGGTGATCGTCTTAAAAGTCGCACAAGGTGTCAGTCCTGGACAGAACCCAGTGCTGGCAAGATAAGGACACTCTTTCCTATCCCCCCAAGCTCCATGCTCTGTTTCGGAGCCAGATACAGTGGGGTGCAGAACTCAGAAGCCAAGGCACAACCGGATCCTCTTGAGATAATTGTGATTTCTAGAACACCGCTGTAGGGCGCTGATTCTTTTCGTAGTCACTCACTGGTGACCTTGGTGTTTCTGTAAAGGAACCTGGTGGCATGGCGCAGAATCTGCTATGGTTGTAGCATAGCACACATGTTCTCTGTGATCATCAGGCTGAGAATGAGTGGCTCCCAACTCTGGTGAATATAGCATGGAGGTACCCGTTGCCTCACAGCTGATAATTCAAGCTTGATCACAACATGCAACTTTCACAGCGAAATAATGGAGCGGAACTTTCAGCCGGGGAACTTTCCCCTCCATATGGTTCTCAAGTTCCCTGGGATATGTAATCCTACTGGGAGCACCATCTGTGTAGACTCCGTGCAGGCTCCTCAATGCTCACTCCGCCTCATATTGCATTCTCCAGCAAACACACTGAGACAAAAAGCCACACACCCGTCTACCTTCCTCCTCCGCCACCTGCTCTTGCAAGGTGCAGCACTGACCTTTGCAGTGCATCTCTGCAGGGCAAATTTCTTGTCAGAAAATCCCCTACCTCATCGGGGACCCACTGCAAGCTTCCTCTGTTGACCTGTGTAAGTTTCACAGATAGCCATATTCACATTGATGGTGAGTTCAATTCAGGAATGAGAACACCTTTGCAACCAAGTCAGGTCTTCTAATCTCTGGCCTCCTGAGTGTCTTATACAGTGGATCAGTTAAGATTCTTCACTGTAGGCAGAGGATTGGCAAAAGCAGGCAGAAATATATGAAACAAAGATCCAGCTATGAGGGAAACTTTAGGAAGGCTGAGAAGGAAGCTCAAGGTGATGCTTCAAGTAGCATCTCCTGACCAACCTGCCTGGTTGCATTGAAACCTGGTCTGTAAGGCTTAGCACTGACAGCAGTGTTAGCCATACCATGCCAGAGAGCTGCCACCTTGCTGGAGGGACTTTGCACACAGAGCTCCACCTTGAACTTCTCTCCTATGTCCTACCTCAGGCCTCTCTATGGCTGATATGTGTGATCTCATCAGTTGTATACCTGAGCCCAGGCATGAAGGGGACTGGGACAGCCAACATCTAAAAGCTTCTGCACCTAAAGAGAAGGTAATTTTCTCTAAATGCAAAATTTAAGAAATGGAATTCAAATGTTGGGCTGACCAAAGGAATCACACATCTCTCTACTGCACACAGTATGTCTTATCTATTGTCACTTATATGTTCGAAATTAATAGAAAAATTGTTTGAGGGTAATTAAATGTGCCTGTGTGAACAAAAATAGAGCATGTTGTGTAGCATTGTCCCCAGGGTTCCCATCAATAGCATTTGAGTAATTTCAGAAACAGTCACAGCAATCTTATGAGCTACTCAAGAAATGTCTTTCATATGTTTGTGGATTTCAAAATACAAAAATGCTTCAACAAACACATCAAAATGAAGAAACAGACTATCTGTAACTTGCAAAAGAAATACCACACAATTGAAGGGCCTGTGTGGGGGGAGGGGGACTTCCTGCAGAGTTCTCTCACCTCCTGGCGGAGGGTCCAGCAGAGATTTCATCTAATGTGAAATGCTCAGTAATGTGCGATACCTAATTCAACCATCAAGGAAGCAATCCATCCATCAATCCACCACTCCATCATTCACAGATGGTAAAAAGAGTGCAAGAACTCCTGTCTCTGCTTTCAACCAAAGGTCTCACAGCCCTGTGATCAACACTACACCCAGGATCACACATGATAATGCAGTAGGAAACCTGAAGCCATTCCCACCACCTCACTTCCTACTCTGATGTACTTGGTGACAGCATCGGTGTTTGAAAGGGGCTAGGGAGGGGAGCAGGGGAAATGGCAGAAGGGGAAACAGAAGGCAAGCAACAGAGTTCTAGTGGACAGCTCTGTAGGCTTTAAACATCTGTAGGAAAAACACGCATTGCTGTCTCCCATTGTTGGTTTCCTTGTTTCGCGAGGGACAATTACCAGGTCATTCCCTGAAAAACCATGTGTCTTACAAGGAAACCAGAAGACAGAATCATAGCAGTCAATCAGTGGGAGCAGCCACTGTGGACACAGGCGGTGGATGCCTAACTGCTAATGGAAGGACGTGTCTGCAATTCTCCATCCATAGTGTCATTTTGTCTCTTTCCTCCATTCTTGTAGAGGACATGTGTATTCTTCAAAACCCTGCACACAGAGTTTTCCTAGACTGCATAGGGTAGAAATGCAACTTCTACCTCTGCATCTTTGCAGGGTCCCTGGTGTCCTGCAGAAGAGTTTCCTGGTGGCTGTTTAGCTACATAAACTGTAACCATCAGGGGTAACAGTGGCAGAGCCAAAGTGCTGCCCTCAGCCAAGATGGACACACAGAGTAAAAAAGACAGAGAGTTCAGCAACAGAAAGATGAAGATGAAGGAAAACCAACAATGCCAGGCAGAGCTCGCTGCACATGGGACTCTACTGAACACTGCAGTCGAAAGTGAAACAGGAAGTTTCTGAACCACTCATAAGTTTCAAATAACCTTTATTGCAGTATATTATTTAAATCGTTCTGTTTTATTAAACTGTTATCATTCATCTTTTGCTGTGCCTGACTTAGAAATTAAACTGTATGAGATAGGCAGAGGTATGTAGTAGTTATTTTTTTCTTTTCTGTGAACAAACCTGACAGGAAGCTACTTAAGGACAAAAGGGGTCATTTCGTTCATGGTTTGAGAGGATACAGTCCATCACGGTGGAGAAGGCACAGCAGCAGGAGCCATGCTGTACCCACAATCACCAATCAGGGAGAACGGGAAGGGGAACTAGGCTCTCAACTGTGCCCAGTGACTCGTTTCCTCCAGCAAAGCTCCACCCACTAAAGGTTCTACAACTTTCCCAGCCAGAGACCAAGTGTGCAAACACAAGAGCCTGTGAGGACATTTCACCTTCAAATGACACTACCACCGTGTTGTGAGAAAACAACTGGAGAGATGGCTCTGTGGCCAAAGTCTTGAATTATGCAGTTCCTGGCAAGTACCATGACACTCTCAGGGCTGACCCACATTCACTGTAAAGGAAATTAAACCCTTAAGTCTACATCTCAATTATAAATATATTAAGATTGGGGCCGGAGAGATGGCCTAGTGGTTAAGAGCACTGTCTGCTCTTGCAGAGGACCCAGGTTAGATCCCCAGTACCCACATGGTGGCTGAAAACCGTCTTTAGCTCCAGTTCCAGGGGAATCCGACACCCTCTTCTGACCTCAGCAGCATTGCACGACAGGGGTGCACAGACCTACATGCAGACAGTACATTCATACACATATGAAAATAAAATAAAATTTTAAGAAAATTAAAAATAAATAAATAATTATATTAAAATCATCTGGGGGAGTGTTCAGCATGGACTTGTGTGGTCTTTGTCTATATGTTTCCTGTGTGTTTCTGGGACGGAGTCACTACTGTGAGCAGTTGTAGACTCCTGGGTCACTGAGGCCACCTGGTCCCTAAAGTCAAATCTTTCTGCTCACATTGGATTACCTAACAATTCAAATCCAATTGTTTAACATACATCCAATTCTACGAAAACTTCTATCTCAATGCTGGGCTAGTCCAACACAAAAGCTTTGCAAAGCATGGTGGAATATAGAACTCATAAGATATCTTAACTTAATTTCACTTCACTAGAAAGTCTTTGAATAGCGACAATTTTGACTTTCGTTAAACTTTACAGATCTTTATAATCACTACAGTTTTCTCAACACGTCAGAACATTTACAATTTATATGAGGGATTCTGCATTTAAACTCACAGATGCATTTTCGCATGAAGATCACTGAACGAAATGGACGTTTTTTAGATTTAGCGTGTTGGCAGTCTCACAAGCCTCAGCTTCTTCTCCCCTCTTCCCACAATGCTTGCCCTGCCCTCCTCCTAGTCCCATACATTATTCAAAGGATAGAGTCTGGCGTGCATATAGAATGCATATATTGTGATGGATGCATGTTTTGCCTTTGCAAAAGCTACTGAGGGAAAGGAGGTGTGCATTTGGAAAGAGTGGGGGAGGTGCCTGGACATCCTTTCCAGTTCTTGGTCTTTTTCCCACTTCACTGTGCTCCACAGAGCATGCTCAGAGGCACTTTGAGACATTTTGTGCCACCTGGTGGAATTTCCTTGAAAGAGAATTATCCAGGGGTCTGAATTACCACACAACTCAATAATCACCTGAGGCAGTCTCTCCGTGCTTAATATTACCAGCCTAAGTGCAGGCTTCCCCACTGTGCCAGGCAATTTAACTGCACTAGGCCCATAATAAAGATTTTTTTAATGCGAAAATTAGTCTTTAGTGAAAGAGACCTATTTCGTTAGCTGCTGGATAAATTCAGGTAAAGCAATGACTACCACAGGTTGGGTCATTCGGTCTACTCTAGTTAATACCTAGAGATTACAACCCAAACCTTCTTGAAGGCAGCACACAGGGACGTTAACACCCTTTTCCATTAGTTAAAGACAAAAGTAGTTGTAATTAACTCCTTTTCCTTCCACTTACCCCTGGGAAATTCAAACAATCTGATAATGTCATATTTAGCAATTAGTGACGTAACTGTTTACTCAAGCAGAGATTTCAGCAAACATAAAAGGAGTTTTAGCAGCACATGGACAGACGCGCTGACTGATCCAAGTAGCTGACCAAAGTTAGTGAAAGCCAGCTGTACTGAGGTGCCGCGTCAATGCCTCCCGGAAGGAAGCTGTAGTGGGGCCCTGTCCAGGTGTCCACGTGGCTGGTCTGAAGTGTTGGCTGTGTTCTTTCCCTCTGCAATATTAACCACCCGTTGTGTTCCGGGACACAAGCAGAGCGACCCAACACCCTAAGACTCACAAGTTTCTAATCTTCTACCTGTCGTGAGAACACCGATAAGTACATGAACGTTTCCCCTCAAAGTCAAATTGGATCCAGCAGAGGTCTGCACTCACTTGGCATCAAGCAAAGCAGACAAGCTCAGAAAGCAATACGAGAGTCCAGAAAATCCCCAATCTTCCACTGAAACACTTCAAAACCCTCTCCACTGAGTGAGGAAGAGGCGCATAATAAGCATAATAAGCTAGGGCATAAGGGGAGAGTTCTGGGGTGCTGGGGTGTGTTATGAGGAAGCCAAGCATGGAGCCTAAATAACAACTGCTGGAGGGTGAATAACCTCACCCCTTTACACTGTGCTGACTCTCAAGGTGCTCTGCTTTTGTTCGAAGTCAGCCTCCTTTGTTGCTTTTAATGAGAGAGAGAGAGAGAGAGAGAGAGAGAGAGAGAGAGAGAGAGAGAAATATTTCTTCCATATAAACATAAGTAAAGACTCCCCTGCCATCCCACAACTAGATCCACCATCCCCACTGCTTAGGACTTTTGATGCTTCTGTCTCAAATTCTCGTCATCTCCAGGTATCCTAGTACTGAAGTATCGCCCAATTCTGAATGCTCATTCAGGCACTGCATGGGAGAGAAGTTTCTCTCAGCAGTCCCAGGAATACTTCTGCTCTACCATGTCTATGAATGTCCCATTAAGCCTTGTCACACACAGCTACTTAGGTGTCCTATTGTCAGCTAATATCTATTTTCTGTAAATATCCATGGCAACCACATCACCTCTGTATTTGTGGATTGGCTGTGTTCCATGGCTCAGTTTTATACATATGAAAAATAAGGAACAAGAACCAAGGAGCTGAGCTCAAGATCACTGCTCTGCTTTCTGAGAAGGGAAATACATTGCTACTCCTGATGCACTTGGGAAGTTAGACTTATATGAGGAGGGGAACATGGAAGAGACCCCCTCCTTAGAAAGATTATTATTTGAGCTTAGAAATGAAGTTCTCTAAAAAAAAAATGTAAGAGAAGAAGGTAAGAACAAAAGAAGGAACAGAAGGAAGGAAGGAAGGAAGGAAGGAAGGAAGGAAGGAAGGAAGAAGGGAAGGGAAGGGAAGGGAAGAAGGGAAGGGAAGGGAAGGGAAGGGAAGGGAAGGGAAGGGATTTTTTAGAGGAAAAAAATAGACCTACATTCTACTTATGTCACAAGAAATATTAAAGGCAGCTAGGAGATAGAAGTGCAGATCTACATGAAATGCTCAAGATTTTACCCTTGGAGTAAAGTCCCTTCAAGATGTACCCAGTGTAGGTGCTGGGGACTGAACTCGGATCTTCTGCAGGAATTGTTAGTGCTCTTAACTGCTGGGCCATCTCAGGTCTTCTGCAAGAGCCATAAATGCTCTTAACTGCTGAGCCCTCTCTCCAGTCCCTCAATTACCATTCTCATGCCCCATANAAGAAAGAAAGAAAGAAAGAAAGAAAGAAAGAAAGAAAGAAAGAAAGAAAGAAAGAAAGAAAGAAAGAAAGAAAGAAAGAAAAGGGAAGAAAGAAAGAGAGTGCTGAACATCAATATTTCCATTTGGAAAGCAAAACATAATTAATTGTATCTACTCTGTGGAATAATTGCAAGAATTAGAGAAAAGTTGTGCAGATGAAGTGCCCAAGGCCAGATACAACACAGAAGTTCAAAGCAAATACAACAGACTCTACTATTGTCAGATAATTACTATGCATTTCTAAACTTGGAAATGAGAGTCTGCTGGGCCGGAATAAAAGTGGAGGGGGAAGAGAAGGGGTGAACGATGTAATCGATGCTCTCAGGAAGCATGTGGTCCCTCAGCTCTGCCTAAGACCATTCCAGAGGGGCTACTCAGAAGACCAAGCTCATGAAGCACTCTGCCTGGGTCCCAGGCAGGCCTCTTGCCATTTGTCACCATGGGCAAAGATGAGCTGTTCTTGTGCTCAGGTAGGTCACTCAAATGACAGAACTTGATTGTTCATAAGGCTTTCCAATTCTGTAAACTGAGTAAGACCAGGAAAATGTCTAATCCTCTCTCTGGTTATTTGTATGAACATCCAGTGGTTTGACCAAAGATCAGCAAACTATGAGTACAAACCAAGTCTTATTTACTGCCTGTTTTGTAAATAAAGTTTCATTGGAACACAGACACCCTCACTCTTTTCTGTATTGTTTTCTGTTTCAGTGGCAGACTTGAATATCCGTGACAGAAGCCATAAAATCTACAACCTACAATTTTTCCTAAATCATCTTTACAGGAAAAGTTTGCTGGCCCCTGTGCTGAAGTAAAAATGAAATGAAGTAGACCAGAGCTTGCCCCCCAAAAGTCATCAAACTTGGGTAGAACCACAAGACAAAGACACAGAACTCTCTGGAGTGATCTCTTCTTTGTTTCTCTGCAAAGAGTTACTTGCCAATGTGCAAATAGTGTACAGAATTATCATGAGAATTTAAAGGTGATATTAGTAAAAAATGAGAAATATTCCAAGGAAATACATTTCAACAAGTTTAAGAAGTGACTAAGAGGCATTCAATTAAAATAAAATCTCAACTGCATGGGATTAACGTGGTCCTAGTTTGGTGGCACCATTCTTTAGATGGGAAAACCAATTTGAACAGACAAAATGGCTCAGCAAGTAAAGGGACTTATCACGTAAGCCTGGAAACCTGAGTTCCTTCCTTGGAACCCATGAAAGGTGAAAAGAGAGAATGGATTCCATAAAGCTGTCCTGTGACCTCTACACATCATGCACTGTGCTCAGATACACAGTGTATAAACACAAAAATAATAAACAAATAAATAAAGTTTTTAAAAAGATAAAAAGAAAGCAAAGTTCATAAAATCTCCATATAATGGAGTAGCCACATGCTTTCTAAATATTGAGACTGAAGAAAACAGGTCTGTGGGGGAGATCTCCCAAGACCAGCCGAAGCCTAGGAAGGTAGGTAGGAGCTGGGTGCTTCAGCAAGGCTGATCTTTGTTTGATTTAATTTAGTTGTCTTTGGCTTAATTGGCTTTTGTGGCTGTGGGGGCAGAGTTATCCTCCCAGCTGGTATAAAGGTTGTGTGAGTCTTGAGATCTGAGATCTCCCAAGACCAGCTGAAGCACAGGAAGGTAGGACCTAAACCAAAACCGCAAATGGATAACAAGGCAAAAGGAAGCAACACAAACCTATCAGTCATAACCTTAATATTAATGGACTAAATTCCCCAATCAAAATACATAGACTGGGAGATTGGATTAGGAAACAGAATCCATCAATATGCTGTCTACAAGAAACACATCTTACCTTCAAGGACAGGCACCACCTTAAAGTGAAAGGATGGCAAAAATATTCCAAGAAAATGGTACCAAAAAGAAAGCAGGTGTTGCTATTTTAATATCAGACAAAACAGACTTCAAAGTAAAAGAAATCAGAAGAGATAAAGAAGGCCATTACATTTTTATCAAAGGAACAATTCACCAAGAAGATTTCACAATTATGAATATATATGCACCAAACTCTGGTGCACCAAACTTTATAAAGACAATTCTCCAAGACCACAAGTCACACAACAGTCCCAGAAAAACAAACAACGAATGGTATCCCTCATCTGTGGATGCTAGTGCCAATTATCTAGTTGTAAGTATTTCTTGTGCAGGGCCCCTTGAGCTTTTGTCCAAGCAGTTGGGAATGACACATATTGGAAACAACAACAACAGAAAGGACTGCATCAAAGAACTGACTGAAACAGTGAACTTCTGCTCAAAACAGTCAACTTCCACATGGAGAATATCGAGAAAGACTGAGAAAGAGATGAAAAGCATTTTTGGCAGAATACATGAGCTCTGGTGGGGTGGAGGGATAGGGTGGGGGACATGGGTCTAGATTTGATAATCTTATACAAAATATATATTAAAAATAAAAAAATAAAAATACGGAAGCTAAAAAAAAAAAGAAAATAGGTCTGTGGGAATTTCACCCAATCATCAACCTCATCTAAGATTAAAAGCTCCCAAATCTAGAGAATTGTAGAGGCCCCAAAGAAATCATTTTAATTCCTTTCCATGGTCACAGAAATAAAAGTGCATCAGCCTGAGAACTAACTGTGAAGAAAGAGAAGAGGAAATGGGGGAAATGCTTCTTAGAGTTAGCACATGGGACTTGTTGCATGTTGTCTTGGAAGATCCCTGCTTCTCATGAAGTGAGACCCAGAAATCAGGGTCATGCAGCCCCTTCAACCTACAGACCACCCTCTTAGCTTAACCCGAGATTAGTGGAGAGAGAGTGTGTTACCACGGGTCTGGCAGAGAGACAGAAGTGGGGGAGGAGGAGGAACAGGAAGCCATAGAACCTGAAATTTGCCTAAGCAAACTGGACATTTATTCTTTGGGGACAAATGATGACTTGGCCACTCTTGTCCAGGTAAGCGCAGTTGATGACCTTGCTAGAAGTTAGACAAATATAAAAACCGGGCAAAAGTAATGGAAAACTAGAAAACCAAGTCATCAATATATCTATTTATTTCCAACACTGCTAATGCAAGATAACTCTGTGACTTGTTATTGTCCGAGTTTATCCTGATGAACTTGGAGTTCATTAGCACAGAAGAAATAAAGATATACAGAACCCTGGAGCCACAGAGCACCCATTCAAGTGGGGTAAATTTGTCGTCAAATTCCCATGATGAAATCCTAAACCAATGTGACAGGTGGTGCTAGGAAGTAGAGCCTTCGAGTGACAAAGGTGATGCAGACTGAACCGTCTTGGATATGATTGTAAAGGAGGCCCCAGAAAGCTCTTGGAAAATTTAAATTACATTTATTTGTTTATTTATTTATTTAGTTGTTTATTTAGTTATTGTGTGTGTTTGTGTTTGTGTGTGTATACTTGTGCCTGTGTGTGTACCTGTGCCTATGGGTCTCACAGCACTCATGTAAATGTTAGATGGTAACTCTGTAGAGTCATTTCTCTCATTCTACCATGTGGGTCCCAGAGCTCAAGCTCAGGTCTTCAGACTAGGCCACAAGCTCTTTTATCTGGTGAGCCATCTTTCCAGCCCTCTTTTTGTTTAATGTATATGTGTGTGGTGTGTGTTCAGGTATGTATTTATATCTATTCACATCTGCGGCTACACATGCATGTGAGGGTTTAAATACAAATGTGTGCACGTGGAGGCCTGGGGTTAATGTCAGGTGTTTCCCTGGATCACTCTCCATTTATATGGAGGCAGGGTCTTTTGCTGAACCTGGATCTCACTGTTTGGGTTAGTCTGGCTAGCAAGCTTGCTCAGGAATTCCCTGTCTTCACCTCTTCTGTTGGGATTACATGCGGGCTATCACACACACCTGGCATTTTTTTTTATTATTATTTATTTTTTTTGTATGTGTATGAATGTATTGTCTGCATGCAGGTCTGTGCACCCGTGTCGTGCAATGCCGCGGAGGTCAGAAGAGGGTCTCGGATTCCCCTGGAACTGGAGTTCTCCTGGAATTGGAGTTACAGACGGTTCTTAGCCGCCATGTGGGTGCTGGGGATCGAACCCGGGTCCTCTGCAAGAGCGTCGGTGCTCTTAACCGCTAGGCTATCTCTCCAGCCCTTAAATTTTTTTTTTATTATTATTTATTCACACCTGGCATTTTATGTGAGTTTTGGGGATCCAAATTGTGATCTTTGTGTTTGTGGAGAAAGTGTTTTACCCACTGAGGTATCTCCTCAGATTCTCAGAATGTTCTGTTGCCTTCTGTCTGGCTGGAATCAGCATCCTGCAGCTCAGAAAAGAACCTCACCGGAGCCAACCATATAAGCACATTGATCTTGGAACCTCAGCCTCCAAGACAGGAAAGCAGGTTTCTAAAGTGTACAAGGAAACAAGAGCATCAGCACAGAAGTGTTTTCCTTTCACTTGCATCACATCAGCCAGGTGAACCAGAGTGCGCCTGGCTCAGAGCAGCAAGACCAAGACACAGATCCTAAGAGACCCAAATCTGCTTCGAGCAGAGAATCAGGCAGAATCCCAGGCTGGGGTTCTCCAAACACCTGGATACAAATACTTATTGTACACTCCCAGAAGAGAGCAGGATTGGAAGATTGTGTAGTAGTTTCCTTAGCCTCTAGCCTACATAAACACATACACTGTACCCGTTTGTACCCACTTACAACCCACTCAAACACGTTCACATACACAAAAACATATGCACACATACAAGTAAAATTAAATAGATGAATAGCTCAGGAATGTGCTGTCTCCTTTCTGGTTCTGTCCTATTTCACCTGTCATCACCCCAGCTCATCTAACACGCATACTATCCCTGAGCCTTGTCCTGGCCTTTAGGAACTAATGTACAATGTCCTGTTAATCTCTCTAAGGCATTGCCTTAATGCATTCCAAATGCATTGCCTTCCAGCTTCTGTTCTAGGCAGACCTAGACAAATAGGATTTTGACTACAGACTGCTTGTATCAGTCACTTTTCTGTTGCTGTGACAGAACCACCACAACCAGGGCAACTTATAAAAGAAAGAGTTTATGTGAGCTTACAGTTCATGGTTCCCAGGGCATTAGAGTCCATCCCGGCAGGGAGGCATGGTGGCAGAAAACAGCTTCACATCTTCAACCAGCACAAGAAGCATAGAGCTACTTGAAATGGGCAAGGCCTTTTGAACTCTCTAAGCCCACCCCCTAGTGACGAACTTCCTCCAGCATGGCCACACCTTCTAAGACCTTGCAAAACAGCCACCAACTGGGGACAAAATGTTCAAATACTTGGAGCCTAAGGTGGACATTCTCATTCAAACCACCACACTGCCCTTTGCTTCATGTCATCTTGGGTCATGGATTCTTCTGCTTGGTCATCTTGTGCTTCGTCAAGGCACACTTGGGTCTGCAGAGCTAAAGTATGAGGAAGACCGCATTCCTCACTGCTTTCTCAGAGCTCCTGAATCAAAGTGAGGGCCTCTCCTTCACAGGTCACCTGGAATTGTGTGCATATATTCCTGGAAGCCACAAGAACAACCACAAGCTGAAGCGATACATCTTTACACACAATTAACCGAACCTCTTAGCTGACAACTTACTGTGTGGTGTCCAGTTTAAATTCCTTTGACCTGTAGGTCTGAGTGTACTTTAGGATCCCATATTTACTGAAACTTCCTTTTCATAAGCTTGCAAGATGAGATTTTAAAAAGTCAGAGGAGAAAAAATAGTCAACACTGGGAGTTAATAGGAGTGAAAATTTTCCAAGGAGGAAAAATGATTTTGTTATTTAAATATATAAATTTAATGGAAAAGACTGACTTGCAGGTGAGGGTGTTTGCTGGTCAAGTCAGCTGCTCAGCCATGATTTAAGTTTTTCTGGGAAGGACCCTGCACCTGAGGGCTATGCTTACCACTGTTTGGATACCTCTCCACACTGGGCCAGTATGTTGTTCCATCTGGACAATCCTGAGTAAAAAGTCAGCCTCCAGGAGGCCCCAGGCTCATGTGGCACCTGGTTTTGTCCTTGTTCAGTAAATGACCCCTACTATTCAGATACCTGGCCTCCTGGACCCCAGGGACCTGCCACATAGAGTCCCGTGGTGGTAGTCTCTGATGTACACCTTGCATATCTTATTCACTGAGTGTGAATGTATTTTACTCCCCGAGAACATCTGAAGCTTTCACTGTGTAGAAAATGTTATACTTATATATTTGATTGAACTAAAGTATATGAAATCCCTTTTCTCCATTCTTTTCCTTAATAACAACATTCTTTGATATATAAATTTGGCTGCTGTGTATCTGAAAATGATATTCTTTCAGCTTTGTCAGTTATGATAATTTATTTTGTAATCCATCAAATATTAAAAAAAAAAACCCATCCACTTCTATGCTCCAGCCTAGCACATAGGAGAAAAAAATACAAGACAGTGAAGAAAACAAGCTAGCAGAGGGGGCCACAGAGCTCCGGATCTGTCCCAGCAGTCCCCACTCCCGTCCTCTCCTGCCCTCCTCATAAGCCTGTGTTTGAATGTTGTGTCTGGCTATATGGTTTCCCACAAGGTCTTGCCACTGCAGCCCCAGTAGATGAAGGAAGGACTTCCCGCTTCTTCAATGGAGATTCCTAGTAGGGGGTTTCCTGAGAGTCCAGGCTGGAAGTCGAAATGATATCTATAAATATTTCACACGATGCTCCATGTGGTACCAGATGCAAGCCAGGACCACGGACGACAGCAGGACAGAGCAGTGGGAGCCTGGACACAGGATCAGAGCAATGGCAAGAGCTGAGTATTGCAGGGCCCCAGCAAGAAGCCACAGAGACAGAGACAGGGACATGGGATGCAAAGCAGACCAGGGTGAGCCTCTGCAGGACCACAGCAGTGCACTGCCCAATCCCAGGATGGCTAGCGTGCTCCTTCTGGAAGCACACACGTTCACACCTCAGGACCCAGGAATCAGTTACACACCCTGCTCATCATGTCTCGTCTTTGCAACAGTACCTCACCCTCTCCAGTGGATAAGTCAGGATGCCAAATGTGGCTCCCACCTCTTGGTCACTGAACAGAGAAGTCCAGTTTATAAATCATCTAATTGGGCACCATATTAGACAGAGTATCATAGTATTTGGAATAGAGCCTCTCTCTCTCTCTCTCTCTCTCTCTCTCTCTCTCTCTCTCTCTCTCTCTCTGTGTGTGTTTATTAGATTGAGTTACATGAGATGGGTAAAGTATCTAACAGAAGCAACTTAAGGAAAGAAGAGTTTATTTTTCAGCTCACAGTTCAAGGTTATAGTCCATCTTCACAGGAAGCCATGGTGACAGAAGTATGAGAGCTGGGCACAATGCATCTGTGGTCAAGAAGCAGAGAGAAACTAATGCTGGTGCTAGGCTCACTTCCTCTTTTTATTCAGTCTGAGATTTGAGCTCATGGAACGATACCACCTGCTTCCAGAGTGGGTCTTCTCAATTAAAGCATTCTGGAAAGTCTCTCACAGACACACTGGAGGTCTGTTTCCATAATGACTCTAAATTCTATCAAATTTACAGCAAACAGGAACCATTATATTGGCTAATCCAAGAAAAGCTAGCTTTACACTGGAGAGTTCAAGAACCTAGTAACTGCCTTATTCTGGAAGCTCAGAAGTCCTGATCTGAGCCCGGAAACCTGGACTTTCCCTGAGAGGCAATGATGTTGAGCTTACTTGGAAAGACCAAAGGAGCTGAAGTCAGGAAGAAGTGGAGGCAGCCAGGTGCACGCTGCTTCTTCCTTGTATTACTTGCTTGTCATCTAGGCTACCACTTAGAAGGTGCTGCACACATTAAAGGCAGATCCCCCTCTTTCTTTCACGTTCCCATATGTCAATCCTTTCTGGAAATGCTCTGCAGACACATAGAGGTGTGTCTTACCAGACTTAGGTGTCTCTTAATCCAATCAACGTCCAAGGGAAGCCATCACAAGCAGAAACAAAGAAACCAGTGTTTAAAAAGTATGCAGGGAAGGGGCTGGAGAGATGGCCTAGCGGTTAAGAGCGCCGACTGCCCTTACAGAGGACCCAGGTTCGATCCCCAGCACCCACATGGCGGCCGAGAGCCGTCTGAAACTCCAATTCCAGGAGAACTCCAGTTCCAGGGGAATCCGACACCCTCTTCTGACCTCCGCGGCATTGCACGACACGGGTGCACAAACCTGCATGCAGACAGTACATTGATACACATACAGAAATTAAAAAAAAAAAAAAACATTCAAAAGTATTCAGGGGATAGCATCCCAGATGAGGGATACCATTCTTCTTTTGTTTTTCTGGCCAGGATTGGCTGTTTGGACTTGCCAAGGAGGAACCTTCAAGTACTTCCTTGGGGAAAACATGACATCTTTTGGCAAAAAAAGAGAAAGAAAATAAGAAAGAAAGAAAGAAAGAAAGAAAGAAAGAAAGAAAGAAAGAAAGAAAGGGAGGAAGGAAGGAAGGAAGGAAGGAAGGAAGGAAGGAAGGAAGGAAGGAAGAAAATCCTCCAACTCAGGTGATATGTGTATGTATGTATGTGTATATTTATATATGTATATATTTATGTATATATTTATATGGAAGCAATACAAGTTGGAGAAAAATGGAATTTCCATGTTAATGTATCACTGTATTTTGATGCTTTTTTGAATCACAAGTTTCATTTATGTTACTTTGATGTTATGTGTACTCTAAAGTTCAACTTAAAATTAAAAATGTATGCAGGGGGAAGAATGGAAAGGGATGGGAAAGGCAGGAAACAGCGCTGACCGAGGGGAGACCCAGCTCTTCTTGAGATGCTATGGAAGTCTCTTCAAATCCAACTCAGATCTTGATTTTGGAATTCTACTTAGTGGTAGTGGCTGTTGTATGTGGAAGCAGAGTGAGGACTGTGTTCAGAAAGAAGTGCTCAGAGCTAAGGAACGAGAAGACCATACATCAGACAGAGGATGGCTGTTGGGGGAGGGCTGTCACAGGCCTTACTTGTCACTAACGTCATTTCATCTGTCTGTATGGAAAAGGAAATAGCCATGTACAGTGAAGATGTGGTCTGCGGGCTGTGGGGGTTTCTAGCACTGGGCCAGATGTGGGTCTGGGCTGTACACTGTAGTACTAACAATGTCCCCAGGAGGGTTGTGACAATCAGCTTAGATGACTACTGCCCTCAAGCCATGGCACCCAGACAGGTCTGGGCCCCAAGCTAGCATAGCACATTTTTGAACTAGGTGAAAATGCAGAACCTTAGCTCCAGGAATAGAATCTGAATCTCAACAGCACCCCAGGCTATACCTACCTTACCGGGGTTCTACTTCTCAAGGGAGGTCCCCAGAGGAATCACATTCCCACTGGTAGAAATGAAAATTTATAGGTACAAACCTGGGTCTGCTGAATCAGAACCCCTGGGAACAGGCCCAGGGTTCCGAGATTCAGTGTTGGCTCGGTGAGGGATACACGGTGTGGCTGCTACGAGTTTTTTCACAGCATACAGCTGGCCAGCCCTGTCCTCTAAGTCCTCTAAGTCCAGCCACATGATCCCATAGAAAATACTCTTTCACCCAGGGCCAGACTATCATAAGGACCTTGGGCCCCAAGATACTTAAGAAGATGTCCTCCAGATGACCAAAGTAAGTGACTGACCATACTCCCAAAGCATGTTGCCCCTTCTATGACTTTGGAGGGCTTGGTTCTACAGCTTTCATAGTCCTTGCTGCAGAGTTTCATGTGTTTAAGAGCCATGCTGCACTTTGTAGAATAAGAACAGAAGAAGGTGAGGTCAGTCCCTGAGAGCATCTGGCTCCACCATGCTCTCTTTCATTGCTAAGTGCTTCTGGATTCAACTTTCATTGTAAGGGGCATGGGCTGCAGCTCGAGGTGAAGGAGTAAGGGCAGACTCCCTGGCTGGCTGTTTGGGTGAAATAGTTGGTTTGCACAGGAAAGGTGGTAGATGCTAAAGTGAATGTGGTTTAGAGTTAGCCAAATGATGGAGACTAGAGTTAGAAGGCATTTAGGAAGACTCTTGCAAAGGATTATGAATGATGTGGCCAATGGAAGGCTGTGTCAATGACAAAGTATAATTTCCAACCCTTCGAAGGCATAACTATAATGTAAACACACATTCCTCATGCTGTTAATATAATTCTGGATTGAGCTTGAATTGCTTGTGCTTTTATAATGGAAAAAAATCTCAAAACGTGTCGAGTTCATGAACACTTCTCATGATGAAGTACTAGTACTTTGCCAGAGCACTGTACCAAACAGCACTGCCTAACCTTCTCAGTATAGCATGATACATTAAGAATGTGGGCTTTTACTCATCCCATAATATACATATTAAGGTAGAAATGTGTTTCCCTGTTAAATAATTATTCATAAGAACAATGAATGTTGAACAATTTCAATGGTAAGGCGAGGTATCGTGGGCTGGAGGGAAGGAGACGAAAACAGAATGCAGCCTTGGGTGGCACGCATGGAGCACCTGAGATGGGAAGACACGGAGCAGTCACACAGGCAAGGGGAGGGAATGTGGGTGGAGCACGGCTCAGGCCTAGGGATAGGGCACAGTGCTGGGGATCTAAGATCAGGCTGACCTCATATCTGAGGAGCGTCATATTCATTTTTTAATGCTTGTGTAAAGTATCACCAAATATATTTAGCTCACCTGGGTGTGGAACTTGATCAAAAGCCATTCAGTGTCATGTTTCCTCTTACATAAACCTCAATTCTCTTCTGTAATTTGTCTCCTTAGGGAAATCTCTTAAGGGCAGAATGTGGGGCAAATTTTACCTATCTTCTTGGTAGGAATTTTTATTGAATTTTTGTGTATCTCATACAGACCATTTCAATCCATCTTCATCACCTTTATACCCCTTAGCCCCTCAGCCCCTCCCCACTGGAATTAATACACTTCTGTTATTTGTGCCAAGGCCCGTTGTGTCGAGTTAACACCCCCAGACATTCCTCAGCACAAGTTCCTCTGCACTGGTCTAGTCAGCCCATCCAGAGTCTTTCACTTTAAGAAGATCAGCTTTTCCTTACCCAGCAATAATCAGTTGCCAATAGTTCTCTTTTTTTGCCAATAGTTTTCTGCTAAAATTGGGACCTGCTGCCCATTTCCACAGCTCCACAGTTCTATGTGGAGTTTTGTCTGCTTAAGTTCACGTGGGTCTTGAGCATGCTGACACCACCACTGTAGGATCATATGAACAGGGCCTACAGAGCTTCTATGATTCTATTTTCATATGGTCATGCTCTTCCTCCCTGGGTTTTACAATCTTTTGGTCCCTCTTCTGCAAGGCCCCTGAGCCTTGGGTGAGTGAAGCTTAATATAGGAGTCCTGTCTGAGGACCCACACTCTGCAGACTCCTAATTTCCATGTTTTGGCCATTTGTAACTTTTTACATTCCTGGCCCACTGTCGCATGAGGAAGCTTCTTTAGTAAGAGTTGAGAGGTTCATTAATGTCTTTTTTACCGCTTGCGCCATGTTACATGAGCCTTAGGTATAGAGGTTGCATCATAGATGCAACTTAGGCTTGGACAATTCACAGACAATGTCTGTGTGCGAACAGTTGTGGTACACTGTAGTAGTCTCCATCTGGTACAAAAGAAGCTTCTTTGATGAGTGGTGACTTGGATACTTAACTGTAAATATAAGGATCCATATTTTGCACTTAGTAAGAAATTGCATTTTTCTAGGGATATGACAGACTTAGGGCTTTCTTTAAGGTCTATGATCTCTCCATCCATGTATATTTATTTGGCTATGTTTATAGTACCACACATGAGTTTCCTCCCATTGAGTGGCCTTTGAGTACAATTAGGTAGCCACTGACTGTCCCCAAGATAAAAATGCCACTACTGCATCAATGTCATCTGCTGGTGACAGTCGTTAATGTAGTTAGTCTTAAAGCTCGTGTTGGACCATCAATTGATGTTCTCTGTTAGAAGCTTGTGTAGGGCTCTCCCAAGCTATGAGAGCCAGCCTTCAGGGGAATGGTTTCCAGGTCAGTTCCAGCTCCATTGCTCCAAATCCACTCTTCAAAGGAAGTCCTGTCTTCAGCAATAGGGTCTTACCTTCAAGTTCTGGGGGGCAATCTAGGGCTGTGGCAATAGCTTATGATTTGGGGAGTCTCTTGTACTATCCTGGCCAATGACTCAAAGGAAGGTTTCTCCCATCTGGCACTATTTCTTGTTATGTAGCCTTCAGCTATACACACGGACTCATGTAGAGATATTGTATGTTTAATTTGTCATTAGGTTGTTAGACTAATGTGATTCTCTGGCTTTTTACACTAGCTAGGCATTATTTATCTCTCCTCTCTCTCTAGCCCTGTCTAAACCTCCCTCCATGCCTTAAAATTTCATCCATGTGTCAAATTATGCTCTTTTTTTAGGCCTTTGATAGGTGCCAACTTGTAATCACCAAATTCATGGGTTTTCCTTGTTGCTTCACCTCACTCCCACCGAAGCACTGGTTTATACCCACTATGCCTTAAGGCATTTCTTCTGCCTTCTGTTCTATGATGAGCATCCTGGGTGCCCTTCATCCTTCGCTACCTGCTGTCCTTTGGATGTTGGTTTCAATAACTTCCATCACTCAACTAGAGAGGTCTCTGGTCAGAGAATATAGGGAAGGAGATGTGTTCTAGGGGGCAGTAGTGAGTTACCAACCAGTGCCTCTGAAGAAAGGATGTGAGATGAAGCCTCGAGGCAATTAGAATGTGACTGGTGCTCACCAAGGCCTAAAAACAGCACTTATATCCAATTTAGGATAAGTACATTTTCACCCGAAATTCCATCTTAGATTTTCCTAAGGGCACATGTTGTAGAAGACTGCAATTCATCTTAAAAAAATAAATAAAATAGATTTTTAAATTTTATTTAATAAACTAATTAGTTTGCTTGGTGCTGGTATTTGAACCCAGGGTCTTGTGGATATTAGGAAAGCTCTGCACCACTGGCCTATACTCATAGCCCCCTGAACTGTTTTTGATTGTGTGTCAAAACAAGGTGAGCTCAATACATACAATGAAACTTTCCACAAGTTAAAAAATGAATGTGACGATAAAAAAATGAGATTATGATGCAACCATTAAAAGTGGAGAGATGGTTCAACTGTTAAGAGCAATGGTTGCTCTTACAGACGACCGAGATTCAGTTCCCATCACCCACGTGGTAGCTAACAACAACCCTCCATAATTCCAAGTCCAGGGGATCTGATATCTGTGGGCATTGTATAACATGGGTGAACTTACATACATGTAGGAAATATACTGATGCACATAAAACTGAAAACTGGGGCTGGAGAGATGGCCTAGCGGTTAAGAGCGCCGACCGCTCTTACAGAGGACCCGGGTTCGATCCCCAGCACCCACATGGAGGCTGAGAACCGTCTGAAACTCCAATTCCAGGAGAACTGCAATTCCAGGGGAATCCGACACCCTCTTCTGACCTCCGCTGCATTGCACGACACCGGTGCACAGACCTGCATGCAGACAGTACATTCATACACATACAGAAATAAATAAAATTAAAAAAAAAAAAAAAGAAAAAGCATCGGGCCTACAGTAGCACTCTATGTGCTCTTGATGTTACTGCAACTGATTTTCTTTTGACTTCATTTTTGAAACTATATTTTCTCATTTAGATTTATGTTAATTTCTGGAAAAAAAGCACAGTGATTGTTGACAATGAGGAAAATGATTTCTGTTGTAAGGGCTAGAGATTATCTTCCACAGAGTTGGTATCATTTGAAATGATATGTTTGCTGGGCTTTAGTGAGGATCAGGTATTTGAGACCTAGTCATTTTGAAACATTGTTTACAGACTTTCTACTATGAACCTGACCTCTTCGAAGTTTCCTTGAATCATGCATAATTATTAGCAATTAACTTTCAGGTATTCTCTTTCATCTTAGCTGAAGTCTATTCATTCAAAATGATCCTTTTTTAAAAATTTGGCAGACTCATATTTTAAATTTTCAATTTAAAAATTGAGGGCAGCTATGTATAGTACCTCATGCCTATTATCCCAGAATTTAGGAGACTGAGGCAGGAGGATTGCTGCAAGTACGAGACCAGTCTGGGGCCACAGTAAAGACTGTGCCTCAATTGATTAATTAATTAATTAACTAGTTAATTAATGCCAGAATCTGGAACAGTTTTATTATTTCCTGTTGGTTTAAAGAATGCTCCTGTTTCAATAAAGGGCTTTTCTGTCTGAAAAAGCACTGTTAACTGTTTCAGTACCAGGACAATCCCAAGTCATTGTGAGACATAGGACACACAGCACACAGTATGAGCTACATGTCTGGAACTGCACTCAGAAATTCACTTGCAGCTGCAGCCGCTCAGTGGCATCCTCAGGCACGAGTGTCCTCAGGACACGAACAGGATACTTTCTGAGGCCATTTTTCAATATGTCTCAGAATGAATAAATATTAATACTGAGCTGTTAGAAGAGAAGAATGTAGTGAGTTAGGAATTTGCTCCGTGGAAACCCTTCAGAATCTAAATGTTATGCATCCGTTGTTTAGTGAGTCTTCCCTTGCCCTGTCTGTGGCACCTGTCACCCTATAATAGCCCAAGGTCTGTCACCCCTGATGAACTTCAAGCTAGCAGCCCAGCAATGATTGTTCGTTATGCTGGTGACTCTCAGAGTTTCTCACATCACAATCACCCAGTGAACATTTGTTGCACAACTCTTGGCTCCTAGGGTCTTGCAGAGGAGGCTTGGACACCAGGCACACTGCACTCTGAGTGGCATTTGTCTTGCAGTGTCCCTTGGTCCAACACACTAAGAATGTCTTTTTTATCAACAGCTCTGGAGATCTACCTTACAGCCTGAGGCTGGAAAGCCACTGCTGAATGAGGCAATTGGGGGGGGGGGGTACGGTGCCCGAAAGCCTCACACACAGGAATGAGGTCGGAGGAAGCAAATAAAAAAGCCAAGACAAACTGGTCGTGGTGGCGCACACCTTTAATCCCAGCACTCAGGAGGCAGAGGCAGGCAGATCTTCTGGAGTTCAAGGCCAGCCTGGTCTACAACGAATGTTCCTGGACAGCTGGGCCTAGGGACTCTGTCCAAAAAGACCAAAAAAAAAAAAAAAAAAAAAGCCAAGACATCAGGTTTGTTTGAGCATATTATTTCTAATTTTCCTTGGCTAAGTCAAAGTGGGAGAAACTGATAAACACAGCTTCACTTGTAAAGAAACGGAAGCCAGTCCCTGAGTGGACACACTTTCAGTGGGAGTCGAAAGTGAGGCTGAGAGTCAGAGGACGATCTCTCAGCGGCACTCCATCCCTGTCACTCTCATCCGCTGCACCAACTTTATCACTTTCAATACGTATTTAAGTAATTCGGCCCACTCCATTATTCCTTAACAAGTTCCATGGCTGACCTCTCTTGAGCACACCATGCGGGTGGCTCGCTATTAGCTTAATGCCGCACAATTAATATCTTCCTGGTATTCCTTCTTTATTCAACAAGTTGTACTGGTAAAAGCCAACCCATCTTTTAAAGGTAAACCTTGTCCAGTTACACACAAGAATGAAATCACTAGAGATCTATTATTTCTCGGAACAGAATATCTCCATTTGCATAAAATATTTTTCCTTTGACAAGGTGCCAGGAAGAAGTACCTCGTGCCATTGCTCAGGGTGCCTTTCCGTGAGTTAAAAACAGGAGAAATTACCACGGTGCCCTTAAAACAATCATTCTCTCCCCTGGCACCCTTCTGCCTCCCCTGACTCAAGGTACCATGACTCTATGAGGGCCTGGTCACCCAAGTGCCCAGGATAATGGACAAAGTGGGTCACCTACATGATGTAATTCCACAAGGAGGAGACAAGGTCACCCATGTAATAGCGAGGTCAAATCTAGCAACCAGAAGCCTCACATTGGTTGAAAAATAATGGCTGGAGTCAAAATTTAAATAAAATTGAAATCCGAATGAGTCAAGAGATCTATAAGCCTCAAAGACAAGTGGTTGAACACCAAGAAAAAAAAAAAAACAGTTGCTACTCTCAGGGGCGTACTGTGATATTAGACAGAATGCAGCTGGTTGAGGAACAAAGTGTTTCTTTAAAAGATAACCAGGCAAGGTAATTTTTCTAAATAACAGGGTTCTAATTTATGGGGGAAATGAGAGAGATGAAGATTTGGAATAAAGAAGTTGTTTGTCAACACACAACTAGTAATGGCTAACATGGCATCTCCTGAGCTGGCCCCGGTGACACACACTCACTCGGGCATTTCTCTGTGAAGTGTGCTTTTCAGAAGAGGTTAGGATCTGCCCTGCAACACTGAGTCCAGCAGCATCCTCTCCATGGACGATGGGCCTCATCCCAAGCATGGAAAACCTGAATTGGACCTAAAGGCTGGCATCCAAGAAGAGAAGAGTGTTCACCTGATTGCCCTCCAGCTGCGGTGGTGGTGTGTTTCCCGCCTTTATACTTAAGCTGAAACACCAGCTCACCTCACCCTGGAGCCCGGGACTCGGGACTCAGCTATTTTACTCTCCTGAACCTTAGCTTGCTCCCATGCATGCACATCTGTACAAAAACACACACTGTATCAGTTCTCTTTCCCTGAGGAAACTTGAATGATGCAAAAGACTTCAGGGAAGGTGGAAAGTCCCACCAAATTCTGACCTAATAGGAACTACCCTACACTCATCAGTACGAATGAACAACTAACTCCCTGAAAAGGTCTGGAGGTCAGTGTGTCAGAAGGATCTGGAAGCATTTAGCCTGCTTTAGCCAGTGGTGATGTTTGGCCACAAGCCACAGAACTCCAGCAAGGCTTTAATCTTCCATTTCTCTCACCTCTAAATTGATTTGGTAAATTTTCTAGTTGCTATTTAGGTGCCTGTGTTTCTGTTTAGAGGGCACCGGATGCGGCTCTGACAGAACGAAGTATCCAATGTGAAATGCATTTTGTCTCCTACTGGCACCTTTACTGCACCTTTACTTTAATTTTGGAGATTAAAACACTAAGCCAGTTAGGGGACATTGGTTTACTAAAATAAAAATAATTATTTGGGGGGAGGGCTGGAGAGATGGCTCAGAGGGTAAGAGTACTTGCTGCTCAAATATGACTGCCTGCCTTAGGATCCCGGAATCCATGGGAAAAGCCAGGCTTGGGTGTGGGCACCCGTAACTCTAGAGCTGGGGGGTGGGGGAGCAGGTGGTTAACAGGAGAACTGTTGGGTCTTGCGGGCCGGCATCCTAGCTCCAGTTTCAGTGACAGACTCTATCTCAAGGGGATATGGCAGAGAGTGATAGCTCAAGTCACTTGGCACCTTCCTCTGGCTTCCATGTATATGGCATGTGTACCACATACATACACCATGGAGAGACAGAGAAAGAGAGAGCGAGAGAGGGAGAGACAGAGAGAGATGAGAAACTGCTCTCAGCTATTCAACTGCATCCTTTCTTATTTTGTTAAGAATGTCTATGTGCATATTGCTGAAACACCTTTATCCCGCTTCTTATTCTTCGACCACGTGGCTCAAGTTATCTTGACTTATCATCATATTAAAGTATTGCTAATTTTCACATACTACTAAAGTCATAGGATACGATAGAAAAAGATGATCAGTATTTGAGATTTTACCTCCTCTTCTGAAGTGGTGGCTGTATTTTTGCTGGATGCCAGATAATTATGTCAATCCATGTGGAATTAGCATCTCACTATTATGTTCATCCAAACTCTAAGTATGCTGTGAGAACTGCATGGGTGTGGAGGTGACAGGCGGACTTACGATGGTTCATTTTATGTGTCGCCTTGACTCAGCCATAAGATTCCTGCTTAAACACTGTTCCCAAGGACAACTGTGGGCATTTCAGAATAGAAGCAGCATTTAAAGCAGAAGACTGAGGAGGTGGGTGGCCTGCCCAGTGTGGAAGGCATCCTGCAAACCATGGAGAGCCCAGAGAGGGCAGAAGACAGAGGAAAGGATGGTCCTTCTCTGTTGTTTCATGACAGGTCTTCTTCACTGGGAACAGAACTCCATGACGGCATGAACAGTTCTCAGGTATGTGTGTGTGCGTGTGCACCTATGCACAGGCATTTGTGTTTATTGGCTCTGTTTCTCTGGCGGGTCCTTATACATCACCCTGACAGCTTTAAAAATTGTATAAGAGAAATCCCAAGATCAAATGTGATGGCTTCTAGACTTCTTTGCCTGTGGTTCAAGTAGCTCTCATTTGCAAATGGACTAAGGGGCCAAGTGCTTGTCAATGCAACTTATTTTGAATTCCAGTTGTTGTTTATACCTCTTCAAGTATAAGAATTTAAACAGGTTATGCCAGCTCACTAAGCCAGGGATGCTCTACTTGGGCAGTGAAAGCCCCAGTAGTGACCTAGGACAGCTGTGCAATGCACCAGCCCTACCACTGTAAAAAGCAGAAAAACATTGGCCCTCAATCTGAAGGCCAGATATGGAAGATGAGTTGCTGTGTCTGCAGGGTGGGTTCTTCTGTGGTCTGTGAGGGTGAATATTCTCCCCATCTTCCTCCCACCATTGATGGTGGCCAGTCAGCTCTGGCAGTCCTCGGTTTGTGTTTGCTTTGCCTTCCTCGATGTTGTCTGCCTCTGTCACAAGCCCTCACCTGGCTGCCTGTTCTCTCCATCTCTGTATGTGTCCCTTCCTCTCCATCCTTATAAGATGGTAGAGTGACCTTCTTGTATAGGGTTAAAAATCTGTTGAACCTAATGCAGCTTAGGTCATGTCAATTTTTGCAGAAGCCCTTTGGGACAAATGAAATACCATCTCCTCTCCTTACCCTGTTTCTCATTTTTACTTCACAGCCCTTAGGAACACCCGATATGTTGTATATTTGTTTTTAATAATTTATGTATTTATCTCCTCATGGTAAAATACAAGGCTTATGAGACCAGGACATTTTATAGCTGTGCTTTGGCTATACCCCACAGCTTCTTCAGCTGGGGAAGTATAACTGAATGAAGGGTTACAAAAAATGCCAACAGTAAAAGAATCATGAACACTCAGTGGTGTTCGGATGCATATGAATGCATAATGAATCCAAGTCATCTGGCACTCACTCGTACTGCATAGCTTGACTTCACTACTGCCTTGGCTCTGAACACAGCATCTGAGCACAAAATGCCAGTGAACACTGCCTGAAACACCTCAGCTCCAACTCGAAACCATTCTGTTACGAACTGCAATATTTTTACTGGATGCAGGAAGATTTCTGTTTTTACAGAACCATAATCGTTTAATTACAGAAAAATTTTCCTGCCATCTTTCCTCAGTTTATCAATCTAGTGTATCTATGGATTATATTACATTAGAATGCTTGATTTAAAAAAAGTCTGTTTGGGTACAGGCTGCAGAGATGGCTCAGAGGTTGGGAGCACTGACTGCTCTTTCAGAGGACCTGAGCTTGATTCCCAGCACCCACATGGCAACTAAGAACCATCTTTAGGGAGGCAGAGGCAGGGGGATCTCTGTGAGTTCAAGGCCAGCCTGTTCTACTGAGCAAGCTCCAGGCCAGCTGGGGAGACCCTGTCTCAAAATTTAAAAAGAAATCTGTTTGGGTAGCTTAATTGAGTTTTATAATAATAAAAAAAATTAAAAGATCTTTGGAGGCTGCCTGACTCAATGTCTGTGGGGTTAACTTCCCAAATTGCACCACGCCCATCTTCCCAAATCGCACCACGCCAATCCCTCTGTTTGGGGACCATCTGCAGTCCATCCCACTGCCCCACGGCCAGGCTTCCCTGCTGACTGGTAGGAACCAGCACATCCAGCTCCCATCTCCTGTCCTTGAACCTTGAACTACCCATCTGAGGCTTCTGACATGTTATTAAATACGTAGGGTCCTTCTTGAGAGTCTCTGAGTAGCTGGACTGGAGCTACCTGGTCTCTCCAATATGAAATCTAAAGAGAGAAGCTGAAGCCTAGACCAACCAGCTTTGGATAGCCAATCAGAAAGTAACCAAGGTGCATCAATAAAACAGAATCAGACTTCACCTCAACAAAGGAGAGCTCAATCATACCAGCATCACAAGCAACAAGAGAAATCCACCTGCCAAAATGACAATGAAGAAATAATAATATAAAAAATGAAAATAATAAGTTCCCACAAAACACCAGTCCTATAGAAGAGATAATGACACCTTAGAGATAACCCAGAACATAGAATTTTTAAAAAGAGCCTCCATAAATATATTAAAGAATCAACAAATTTAAAAACATAAAAACAACTCAAAGAACTAAAAGTAAATAAATGTAAACTTCTAACCAAATTCACAGAAGAGATAGAAATATTGAAGAAAATTCAGGCTGAAATGAAGAAGGAAATTTTAAAAAACTCAACAAGAAAATTTGAAACAAGAGAAATTCTCACCAATAGAATGAATAAAATGGAACACATAATATCAAGATTGAATCATTGGCCCACTTAAGAAAAAAATAAGTTTTTTAAAAAACAGGAATGAAACGTGGAAAATGTGGAACAACAAGAAAAAAACAAATTTATGTATCATAGGCAGAGAGGAAAGAGAAGAATCTCAGGTAAATGGTATTTACCAGATCTTCAACAGGATTATAGAAGAAACACACTCAGTGTACCCGTACGGGTACAAGAAACACACTGAGTATCAGACATGACCTGAAAAGAAACGTCTCATGGCATCACAGTAAAAATACTAAATGTACAGAACAAAGAATACTGAAAGCTGCCAGAGAAAAGCAACAAGTCACATATAAAGGAACACCCATCACAATTACAACTGACTTTTCAAAACAAACTATGAAAACCATAAGAACCTGGACAAAAGTACTTCAAGTTCTAAATGATCGTGGATGCCAATTCAGAATACTTTGCCCAGAAAAACTATCTATCAAAGTTGGAGAGGAAAGAAAACTTTTCCATGACATGAATACGCTGAAGGAATCCACCAAGCCAGCCCTTCAGAGAATACTCAAAGCAGTACAAAGGGCAGAAAAAAGGAACAACTATAGCCAAGAGGCAACAGAAAGAAACTAAATGAAGGTGCAAGTATGGAAACACAAAATTAGACCAAGAATGCAAACAGAAATTAAAATGGCAGTAACCAATACACATCATTCAATAATAACTTTAAATATAAATGGCCTAAACTCCCCAGTCAAAAGACACAAGCTAATGGAATGGAATAAAAAACAAAACCCACCTTTTTGTTGTCTGCAAGAAACTCATCTTGCCTTCAAGGATAGGTACTAACTTAAGGTAAAAGGATGAAAAAATATTCAAAGCAAATGGCAATTTAAAAAACACACAAGGAATATAATTCTAATATCTGACAAAATAGACCAAATTAAAACTAACCAGAAGAGAAACAGAGTGTCATTTCACTCTGATCAAAGAAACAATTGACCAAGAAGACATTAGTCATGAACATATCTGCACCAAACTCTGGTTCACCTTATTTCATAAAAAGAGTACTATAGAATTTTAAAATACAGGTTAACTCCAAGTCAGTAATAGCAGAGAATTTCAATACCCCACTGTCAACTGAACAAAGACAGGTCAACTGAACAAAGAATAAACAGAGAGACATCTGAATTAAATGATTCCTAACATCAAATGGACTTAATAGACTTCCATCAAATATTCCATCCAAGCACCAAAGAATTAAATTTCTATTCAGCACCCCATAAAAATTTCTCTAAAATTGACCACATATTGGGCACGAAACAAACTTCAATACAAAGTACAAAAAAAAAAAAATAACTGAAATAATTCTATGCATTCTATCACACCACAATGCAATGAAGCTTAAAAATCAACACCAAAAGAAGCTCTAGTAACTACATGAATTCATGAAAATTAAATAATATACTCCTGAATGATGAATGGGTCAAAGGATTTAAGAAAGAAATAAAAGTATCCCTAGAACTGGGCTGGAGTGATGGCCTAGTGGTTAAGAGCACCGACCGTTCTTGCAGAGGACCCGGGTTCAATCCCCAGCACCCACATGGCAGCTGAGAACCGTCTGTAACTCCAATTCCAGGAGAACTCCAGTTCCAGGGGAATCCGACACCCTCTTCTGACCTCTGTGGCATTGCACGACACGGGTGCACAAACCTACATACAGGCAGTACATTCATACACATAAAAAAATTAAAAAAAATTAAAAAGTATCCCTAGAACTAAATAAAAATGATAATGCAACACAATAAAACCTCTGTGACACTTTTTTTAAAATGTTGGCCTAAGAGGGAAGCTTATAGCTCTAACTACCTACATTAAAAAATTAGAAAGAACACAAATAAATGACTTAACATCGAAACTCAAACTCAAAACTATGGAAAAACAAGAACAAATGAAAGCCAAACCCAGAAGAAACTGAAAAATGAGAGCAGAAATTAATGAAATTAAAACAAAGAAAAGACTATAAAGAATCAATAAATCTAAGAGCTGGTACTTTATAAAGATAAACAAGGTGGATTCATAGCAAAAGTCTGCCAGACATTCAAAAAGACCTATAACCAGCTGAGCATGATGGTGCATGCCTTTAATCACAGCACTTGGGAGGCAGAGGCAGGTGGATCTCTGTGATCAAGGCCAGTCTGGTCTACAAAGTGAGTTCCAGGGCAGCTGGGACTAAAGGGAGATGTCTCAAAAATACCAAAAAAAAAAAAAAAAAAAACCTCAAACAATACTACTTATATTCAAAATGATACAATCAGAGGGCAAACTCCCAAACTCCTTCTATGAAGCCAGTATCACTCTAGTACCAAAACCAGGAAAAGACACAAAAAAAAAACAAAACAAAAAAACTATAGAGCCATATCCTTAATGAACGTAGATGAAAACATTCTCTACAAAATATTTCCAAACTGCATACAGACACACATCAAAAGATCATCTACCACGATCAAGTAACCATCCATGGATGGTTAATTATCCATAAGTCAAAAAATGCTATAAATCACATAAATGGACTCAAAGAAAATAATCACATGGTCATCTCAATAGATTCAAAAAATGCCTTTGATAAAAATCTAACATGCATTTATGTTAATAGTCATAGAGGAAATTGGACTGGAGGGAACATACCTCAACATAATTAAAGCTATATATGTTATAACAAACCCATGGCCAACATCATTCTAAATGGAGAAAACCGGACCATTAAAATTAGGAGCCCAACAAAGCTGTCCACTCATTTTTTAATATAGTGTTTGAAACTCTCACTGGAGTAATAAGACAAGAGAAGGAAATTAAAGGAGTACTGATTGGAAAAGAAGAGGTCAAGTTATCCCTCTTTGTAGATGATATGATATTATACACAAGAGATCCTCAAAATTCTACCAGAAAACTCCAAGTAATGGTCAACACTTTCAGCAAAGTGGCAGGTTACAAAATCAATCTACAAAAATCAGTAGCATTTACATATACCAATAACAAGCAATCAGAGAAAGCCTGTTGTTCAGAGTAGCCTCAAAAATATCTAGGAATAGGGGCTGGGGAGATGGCCTAGCGGTTAAGAGCGCCGACCGCTCTTACAGAGGACCCGGGTTCGATCCCCAGCACCCACATGGCGGCCGAGAGCTGTCTGAAACTCCAATTCCAGGAGAGCTCCAGTTCCAGGGGAATCCGAGGCCCTCTTCTGACCTCCACGGCATTGCACTACACGGGTGCACAGACCTGCATGCAGACAGTACATTGATACACATACCGAAATAAATAAAATTTAAAAAAAAATTAAAAAAAAATATCTAGGAATAAACTTGACTGAAGACATTAAAGATCTCTAGAACAAAGAATTTAAATTGTAAAAGAGATTGAGAAAGATACCAGGAGGTGGAAGCACCTGCCATGCTCATGGATTGGAAGAATCGATATTGTGAAAATGATCATCCTATCAAAAGAATGTATAGATCCAATGCAATCCCAATAGAAATCCCCATGACATTCTTCACAGAATTAGAAAAAAAAATCCTAAAATACATAAGAAATTACATAAGACCTCAGATAGCTAAAGAAATCTTCAATATAAAGAGCAATGCTGGGGGGATTATCATACCAGTTCTAAAACTATATTACAGAGTGATAGTTGTAAAAACAGTATGGTACTGGCACAAATACAGACACATATATCAATGAAACATAGCTGAAGAATCAAAAACTAATGAGTATAACTTAAGCCACCTGATATTTGACAAAGTTGCCAAGAATACAGACTGGAGGAAAGACTGTTTTAACAAATGGTGCTTCAAAAACTAGGTCTCCACCTATAGAAGAATGAAACTAGACCCTTATCTTTCACCTCACACAAAATCAACTCCAAATGTCTAAAAGACCTCAATGTGACACCTGAAATTATGAAAGTATTAGAAGAAAACATAGGCAGTACCCTACAAGATATAAGTAAGGCTAGGTAAGGGCAGTCTAAATCAGATATCAGTTGCTCAGGAATTAAGGTTAATAATCAATAAGTGGGACCTCATTAAACTGAAAAGCTTCTGTACAGCAGAAGAAACAACCAAGGAAGTGAATATAAAACCCACAGAATGGGAGAAAATCTTCACCAGTGACACGTCTGTTGAAGGATTAATATCCAGAATGTATAAAAACTCAAAGAACAAATAATCAGGAAAACAAATGACCCAATTAAAAGATGGGCTAAGGATTTGAACAGAGAGTTCTCAAAAGAAGAAACAAAGATGGCCAAGAAACAACCCAAAAAGTGTTGAACGTTGTTAATAATTAGGGATGTGCAAATTAAAACCACCATAAAATTTCATCTCACCACAGTCAGACTGGCTACTAACAAGAGAAAAAATGATACAAATGCTGGAGAGAATGAGGTGAAAGGAAAATGCTCATTCGCTGCTGGTGGGAATGCACACTTGTGCAACCCCTATGGAAAGCAGTGTGGAGACCTCTAAAAAAAACTAAAAATGATTTTAATTTGCATCCCCTTAGTTATTAGCAACGTTGAACACTTTCTGAGATGTTCTCAGCCATCTTCACTTCTTCATTTGTGAATTCTCTATTCAGCTCTTTACTCCATCTTTTGATAGAGTCGTTTGTTTACTTGTTCCTTTGTTTTTTGAGTCATTTACATATTCTGGATGTTAATGCTCTGTCAGATGTAAGACTGGTGAACTCTGGGTTTTCTTTGATTGATTCTTTTACTGTACAGAAACCTTTGAGTTTAATGAGGTCTCAATTGTCTATTGTTGATCTTGTTTCCAGCTTAAGATTTCACCTTACCCCAGTAAGACTGGCTAAGATTAAGAAAACAAATGACACCAAATGCTGGAGAGGTTATGGGAAAGGGGGAACACTCATTCACCGCTGGTGGGAATGCAAACTCATGCAACCCTTATGGAAAGCAGTGTGGAGAACTCTTGAAAGACTGAAAATGAGGCTGGGCATGGTGGCACATGCCTTTAATCCTAGCACTTGGGAGGCAGAGGCAGGTGGATCTTTGTGAGTTCAAGGCCAGCCTGGTCTACAGAGAGTTCCAGACAGCTGGGGCTACAGGGAGACCCTGTCTCGAAAAGACCAAAAAAAAAAAAAAGACTGAAAATGAGCCTGCCACCTGACCCAGTCATACCATTCCTGGGTATATACCCTCAAGACTTATCCTATTGCAGAGATACATGCATATTTATGTTTACTGCAGCTCTCTTCACAACAGTTAAGAGCTGGAAGCAGCCCAAGTGTTCCTCAACCAATAAGTGGATAAAGAAAATGTGGTACGTGGTACATCTACACAATGGAGTGCTGTGCAGCAGTAAAGAAAGACAGCATCATGAACTTTGCAGATAAAAGCCATTATGCTAAGTGAAGTAACACAGTCCCAGGAAAACAAATGAAGAATGGTGTCCTTCATCTGTGGATGCTAGCACCAAGTCCCTAGCTGCAAAGCAAACTAAGCATCATCAATATTAAATTTCTTTTTTATATGAAAGTGGCAGTGCAGTTAAAAGGTGAATCCCTTAATGAGCTCTAGAATTAACCTACCACTTATGTTCAGACTTTGTAATATTGGTATATGGGTAGAGGGTATGTATGCATACTTTAGAGTAATATAAAATTAAAGGGAAAAATGTAAATTCCTAAACATGTTTTGGAATTAACTTATAGATTACTTTCAGTCATCACAATTTAGGTATATGCGATATATATGTATATATATATTTTTTT